>BRDA01009009.1:55140-108770 GCA_036984385.1 Crenuchus spilurus
ACTCTACAGGCAGTCTTATCAGTGTAGCTGCTGTAGAACTATGTTAGAGCTCCCCCTAGTGTCAGTGTCACCACTCTACAGGCAGTCTTATCAGTATAGCTGTTGTAGAACAATGTTAGAGCTCCCTCTAGTGCCAGTGTCACCACTCTACAGACAGTCTTATCAGTGTAGCTGTTGTAGAACAATGTTAGAGCTCCCCCTAGTGCCAGTGTCACCACTCTACAGACAGTCTTATCAGTATAGCTGTTGTAGAACAATGTTAGAGCTCCCCCTAGTGCCAGTGTCACCTCTCAGGTAGATTAAGACATGACAAATATTATTTAGTCATAAACAAATACTTACTTTCTTGTTTATACTTTATCAAATGCAGAAATCACCATCATTAAGCTTGTTTCAGTAAATCAAATAAAGCCCTGTTTGCTTCTTTCCACTTTAAAATACTTTTTAAATATATATTTTTTTATCAAATTTCTTCATGTCATATGACTGCAGAGACCAGTACTGAACCAAAATCACAGGTAGAGAAAATCAGTGGATCATTAGCTAAAAGAATCAATGTATCACATCAACCAATAATAATGTATAATATACATGTTTGTTCTCCAGTCTAAATGGAGCCTCTCATTTGCTGTATTTCTAAGAAAACAGCTCTCAGTGACCAAAACCTGGTATTTGGGAGCATGCAATCAAAGTAAAGTGGGCGTGAAGGGTGATTTTGCTCAGTATGTACCCTTAGATTTTTAAGAAAATTGAGAAAAATTTAGTCTAGTGGTTGTAATTTTCGTGACTTTTTGTGTTATCAAAAAATCAAATTTTAACCTCTCAAAAATATAAACCTAAACTACTAGTAACACAAAGCAATTAAATTACGTTCACATGACAAGAGATTTACAGATACTTGCATACACGACACTACAGCTCAATGCTGGAGAGCTTTATACCCCTTTAACCCACGCCCCGGCATTAGACATGGTATAAAAAGGTTCCAGGTTAATCTTATTCTATTAGCAGTACTCCTCTTCAGGGACTAGACAAGGTGTGTGTGTGAATTTGTACATCTGTGTCAGCTTAAAGTAGCTGAATGCATTCTTTCGAAGGGGCATCCACAAATCTGTGTGCACAAGGCCGCAGTTCCATGAGGCTGGATGATTTCAGGAACACGCAGAACGCATAGGCGGCTGATGAAAATGAATTAGTTACACTTCTGAAGAGCATCTTAAACACTGCACATCTCTGTAAAGCACACAAAAGGCCAATTCTGTCATGCACTGTTTAAGCAGACACGTATGCCACCATATGCTGAGACCCATTTCTGCGTTTCTGTTCCATTCATTTTAAAAAGAAGTGACACGACTGCCAAACCCGGCGCATAATAAATCTCTACAGGCAACACGCTTGGAAAAGCCATTAGGCTTCCTTCTCGGAGATTTCTATGACTTCCAACCTCAAATTTACAAGTTTTCTAAGAGAAAGGAGAAGTTTTTGAAATATTGAGGTTGACATAGTATGACAAGTATGAATGAACATTTCTAATACTAATAATTACAACTCAACCCCTGGGCCTAATGTACGAAGTCGTAAAATGCTCTCGCTTTTTATTCTGCTTCTTTTGACATCCAGGTCTAAGAGCTCGGTCTCCTAAAAGAAATATTCACCCAGAAGTCATATTTAGTCCATTTTTCACTTACCCAGATGTAGTTGATCAGCCAGAGCATGTTTAGAGTGCTTCTTTCATTTAGAAACGGAGCAGGAAAGCCAAAAGCCTCCTAAAAACAACAACCAGCCCCTCTCTCAGCCTAACGAAGGTCTCACAAGCTGGTCAAAGTGGTTTATGACACAGTATGACAGTGAGCTATAAAAATGAACAAAAACTCAAAAGTCTGGAAGTTTTATTAATTTGAAAGTCATACTGTGCCTCTGAGACCTTCATCCACTAGTCTGTGACACTTTCATTAAGAGCAGGATGAGGTTCAGGCTGAAAGGACACCCAGTCCCAAATAACCCATATTCCAGTGACTGTTGAGTTCTTCTGTTTGTAAGTAACACAGCTCCAGTTCTAAACTAAAAAAGTAAAATTTGTAGTGCAAACAGGTCTTGGCTGATTAACCCTCTAGAGTCGGCTCTCCCACCGGTGGCACACCCACAAAATTCCGCAAATACCTTTATATAACATGTAGATTTAAAAGCTTGAATCAAAATATATTTTAGATATTTATGAGAGGAGCTTAAATAAGCAGAGACACATTTATGAGAGTGAGACAGCTGCTCATTTTTTCCTGCCAAATGACAATGAAATTCCGGACATTCCATTGGTTGGATTACCGGCCATGGGATGTGTGAAATGTGAACTGAACAAATACCTTTCACCTGAGGTGATCAAGAACAATAGATCTGAGTGTTTCACACCTATCTCATGAATATTCAATGAAGGTTTAGTGGCTGAGGAAAACAGAGTGTCACCTCACATTAGTTAAGCTTTAGAAATAAAACCACATACAACGTCTAAAAACTGTAATGAGCAGTGTGTAGCCAAAACCTCTGTTTATTCAGTTCTGAGCTCAAAAGTTTTGGCTAGAAATGTTTAGTGTGTGTTTTCACAATATATCAGCACATCTGAAAACAGGTTTTTGGAAAGTCTAAGATTAGAGCAGATTTAATCAGAATATAGATTTATGACACTCTTACTGTTCTGACACTGTTGTTGCCGAGTTTGTGCTGAACAAATACCTGTGTAACACTTTGGAAATAATAATTGTAGATGGGTGTAATTTGTAAAATCGTCTAGGCATGTCAGACTACATCAGAGTATCTGAAATACCCTCAGACTTCAGGGGCTTAATTACATTTGTGCTAACTGCAGGAAAAGTACAAGCTGTCTGGTTTGCTTCTTTACCTAAACAATCATTAATAACTTTAATAGTAATGAAGATATGGTGATGAAATGTGGATTAAACATACCTCAGTCTGTTACAACCAACTACCGATGGACGGGCGACGGCATCCACTCCAACAGCCACAGATATTAGTCAACAAAAACTAACACCCGTCTACCTGCATGTCAGTCTTTTTCACACAGTTTATTTATTCCACATTTCATCACCAGAACTTTTCTAGTATCAAAGTTATTCACAGTTGTTTGGGTAGCAAACAGGACACCCTGTATAAATATACATTTTACTAAAACATTAATGTTGTTGTGCTTTGATAAGTAAAGAACACAATCAACACCTGTAGGGGCAGCCATGGCCTACAACCAAGGGTACACACACTTTTTCAGCCTGCGAGCTACTTATCTAAAAAATCAAAATGATCTACCTAATATTAAAATGCAAGACATTTATTTATAAATAAAATAATTTGTGTGTACAATGTGTGCTGGTGTACCTTGAATGACTACATGAACCATTAATACACAACACAACTGTGTACATGTTTTGTCATCAGCCTACTTTACTCTGATGACTTGACTGAATGGAATCAGTCAGGGATGCAGAGTCTGGAGAGTAGTTGCTGATAGCCAGCCTCAAGCAAACCTACAAATGATCATCAGTCATAGTGGAACCATACTTGGACTTAATGATCTTCATGTGTGAAAAGGCTGAAGCTGAATAATGCAGTCAAGACAAACACACTTAAAAATGACAGTAAAAAAGTCGTCCTCCCACTCTGTGTGGAAATGGTCAGTTTTAGGCTTCTTACACAGGCAGAACAAACATACATGTTAAGAACTTACAGTGACAGGTGAACACGGATTGCTGGCCATCTTGAAAAATGCTGGTTTACAAGTCCACATGCTGTTTTATGACGTAATAGCAGAGACGAATGAGCTTGTGGGCGGTCTAAAGTGAAACAGGATTTTCAGATTGAGCAGCTTGGAATCCCGTTGGGTCCTAGTGCTCGACCAGTCTCCCTGTATGTCAATCAAGTGAGATGTTTTATAGCGAGGACGGATGATAGGCTGACGTCTATTTTTTAAAATGTCATGCGATCTACCCACACTACCTTTGCGATCGACCAGTAGATTGCGATCGACATATTGTGCACTCCTGGCCTAAACCATTAGAGGAGCAAGCTAGAGACTGAAAAGTTGCTTACTCAATCCCCCCAAGTACACAGGCGAAGGAGGCATGAAGGAATGGTGCTTTGCCCTCCTTAAAACGAAAGTTGAGTAATGCCAGGCATGGGCATAATGGGGTATGAAAGCCCCCCAGCATTGAGTAGAACTGTGTTCTCTGCTCCATCCAACACTTTTAGATTAAGTTCGGTTGGGATGAGGTGCTGGTGGTGACCATCCAACATCCTGAGCACACTAACACGCTTGTGGCTGAATGAAACAAACCCTCACAGCAGCTCCAAAATCAAAAAAATCTTCCCTGGACAGTAGAGACAGTTGCTCCAACAAAGGCACGAGAAACTCTTTAGCTTCCATTTCAGGAGAAGTGATGAATAAGCAGGAGTTCCAATACAGATACTCCCAATAAACTGAATTCTGTTGTGAATGTGAAGAGATTTTGTTCATTTCTATAGCTCAGTATACCCTGTCTAAAACAGCCTGACCTTGAGGTGAGCTGAAGGTTAGCCTTAAAGCTCCATTTCAACTAAAGACATAAAATGTAAACTCAAGCCATGTCTCAGACATTCAACTAAAACTTAGAGAAGTGGAAATCCATCAACTTAGTGGATCTCCAAAAATTAGAATATGGTGAAAAACTTTTGTTCATAATTTAATTTAAAAAGATAAATGTTCATATTTTATAGTCATTACATAAGTGACATTTGAAGCCTTTTGCTGTTAGAATACTAATCTGCCAAATAAAATATTTGAGTAATTTGAGATTCTGCATTTTTGGTTTTCATGAACTATAACAACATATGGATCAACAATAAAACAAAAATCATACATCATACATCCATTATCCCACCCTCACTGGGCGCAGGGCAGGGCATTACACTACTCAACTAAGCCCAGGACAGGTCACCAATCCAAAAGGCATCATGTGTAATGAATATAACATTTTTTTACCTTAAATTCTCTTTTTTCTCAATATTCTACGTTTTTTAGATCTAGACCTATAAATATGCTTTCAGACTTGTATATAATTTAATGACTCACAGGTAAGCTTCTCCCTGTATTCTTTGTTCTAGAAAACATAAACCACATGCATTTTTATGAGGGTAAAACGCTACAGTGCTGGAGTGACTCATTCTTTTATTCCCTCTCCTGAATGAGCTTCAGGTTAACATATCCTCCTTCGGTATCAGAGAGCTGCACTACGACACTCATTTTTAACTCTAAAAAAATCACCACGCAGGTGATGTAAAGACTTTTCTTCCGTCATTACCATGCTGAGGCTGAGGTGACCGTTAACCCTCGCTGTGGGGTTAAGTGCATTTCCACAAAGGTTCACCACAGGCCTGCATCACAGTCCACTTTGTTCTCACGTACAGGCTGCATTCAGCATGCTACAATGACCACGACAGAAGAAATGACAGCACAGAGCACACCCCTAAAAAAGCCTTTCAGCTCTCCACAAAGAACTCCTATTATCACAGTCAAGGAAGAACATGTCATCCTAATGCCTGCTTAGAGGAACTGCTGTCCTTATCAAATTTTCCTTCTCTCATTCTAACCTTATAAAGGCAAGTGTATCATATTTGATACATAGTTCAGTTTAAGACCTAATTATCAGTGTGATAAATGAAACATTGTGTTGTATTAAATACTACTATATACAGTTTATTTAATACAAGAGTATAATAAACTGATGTATAAAATCTGATACTTGTCTTCTGCCCCCTGGTGGATTATCAATGCACATACATGGAGATGCATTGCTGCAGATAACATTGGGTGATTTAGTGACTATTGGCTTTATCAGGTGTCAAGTAATAAAGTACAAATACTTTGTTACTATATTTAAGTAGAAATTTTGGTTATCTATACTTTACTGGAGTATTTATTTTCAGGCAACTTTTTACTTCTACTTACTTACATTTGTATGTAATTATCGGAACTTTCTACTCCTTACATTTTAAAAACAGCCTCGTTATTTCTACGTGTTTCATTTTGGTTTGTCATCATTTAAAAAACATCCTGTCCAGATAAACTGGCCATCCAGAAAGAGTGAATGTAACTGTGGTTGGATGATAAGGATAAACATATACCATTCTGATACCATATTAGTAAGCGATCCATCACACCTGCACATCACGTGTCTCGTCACTCTCCAGTAAGCTCAGTACTACAAATATATGGTGCACTAATATATTTGAAATGATTCAAATGTTGTAATTTTTAAGGGGCAGATACGCAGCTGAAACAGGTAGCCAGTACATCCCAAAAAATGTCAACATTATAATTTTAATATAACATTATAGTCATTACGACTTTTAGAAAAAAATTATTTTGGGGGTGGGGGGTGGTGTAGTGCACTATATGCCCCTGTGGCACAGCCTAAGTGTTGGCATTTGTTTTCCTTACATTACTTTTACTTTTATACTTTAAGTAGTTTTAAAACCAGTACTTTTGTACTTTTACTTGAGTAAAAAGCTTAAGTTGATACTTCAGCTTCTATAAAAGTCTTTTTAAACGCTAGTATCTCTATACTTCTACCTGAGTAATGAATGTCAATACTTTTGACACCTTTGGACTTTAGATGACTATTGCCATACTAATGCCTCATTTAACCCTATAAAGCCAAGTGTATCATATTTGATAGAGTTTTCAAGACTTCATCATCAGTTTTATAATAAAAATATAAATTCACATACGATATATCAGAATCAGATATATGCAATATAAATATACACAAACAAGAAAAGTTTTGTTTTGGGTGGTTCACATGGTTTAACCCAGAAAAACGCACATTCACAGAGCTTCACAAAAAGCCCAGCAAAGAACAGAAAAGCTCAGCTTCTCTAGCAAGTGCTTCATTATCCTCAGCCTGCATCAAGTGTGTGTTTGTTTGTTTGCATACTACAGTCCAGATGAAAACATTGTGCCTCTTCCACACCTGGTCCCATAATACTGCAGGTGTATCCTCTCTGCCGGTGATGTCTGCAGAATGCCACCTGGCCATCCAGATGACTCCCCACCATCTTTAAACCAGGCTTGGTGACTCGCATTAGAGATGTGCCAAAAACCATTTAAAACGAGGCCAAGCTGCTGCCAAACATCAAACACTTAGCAGTGTTGTATTTCCACTTGAAAGCATCCGAAGCACCAAAGCTGGAAGCTCTAGCTGAGGTTCTGCAGTCCTTCAGACCTTGGCTTTGAGTCCTCTGAGCCTCTCTTGATTTCAGCTACCCCAAGGCACCCAGTAAACTACAGAGAACAAGCAATGAGTCACTGCATACTCCCCCCCACACACAATTCAGAGAGCAAGCCGTGCAAAAACATACCGCTTCCAGAGTGAGGAAGCACAGTTCTCTTTCCTGAGTGAGTGAGCTGCTCCCTGCAGGCTTTGAGGAAGCTCCTCAGAGGTAAGGGTTCAAATGCCCAGTGTGTTGGTATAAAAAGTCCGTAGAGCCCCGCCATTTGATGCATAAGGGATCTATAAGCCTCATAGTCCAGCTGGCCAAACATACACTATGTGGACACTAGCTCATTCATCGTTTCTTCTGAAACCAAAGTAAGAGTTTCTCCTGCTTTTGTTGGAGTAACTGACTCTAAGAAAGGCTTTCTACAAGATTCTGGAGCATTGCATTGAGGATCTGATTCTGAGGTCAGGATGTTTGCTGATCACCTTTCCACCTCATCCCAAAAGTATTGGATGGAGCAGAGAACATAGTTCCACAATGCTGGGAGGCTTTTTACCCCTCTAGCCCACACCTGGCATTAGACATGGTGCCAGGCTCATGTTTAGTCTCTACAGGGACTAGATAAGCTGTGTGTGTATGTACATCTGTATTAACTTAAAAAAAAGGTGTCCACAAACATTATGACATACAGTGGCTATAGTAAGGGGTAAGATACACTCCAAAAGCAGAAGGTTCCTGGAAGATGTTTGATAGCTATACTGGCAGAATCTGTAAAAGTGCCTCCGGGAAAGCAAAGGTTCATTCAAAAAAAAAAAAAAAAAAAAAAAAAAAAAAAAAAAAAAAAAAAAAAAAAAAAAAAAAAAAAAAACCTAAGACACTTCTTAATTTAAAATTCCTGAAAGAATTAAAAAAAAGGTACTGGAGGTACTGCATTACTACCAAAAGGTTTATCCATGTACATTTTTCAATGACAAACCCCCAAATGTTCCAAGCTTCATTTTCTAGATTACCACATCAAAACAAACATAATATTGCGAAAAAGTTTACTGTTGATAATTTCATTCAAAAAAGAAATGTTTAATTTTATATTCATAAAAAATTCAAGTCTTTTTGTTTATGTTGATAAGTATGATTCAAAATAGTTTGAGTAAATTACTATTCAAACAGTATCAACATTAAAAAATAAGGCTAAAATGTGTCACTTTATGTGTAATGAATATAAAATATATGACTGTTTAACTTTTAAAATTACATTATGAACACAAATGAACTTTCCCCCCCCCATGTTGTAATTTTTTGGAGATGAACTAGTAGAGAACCAAAAATAAGAGGTCTTTAGTGACTCCTTCGTTAATTTGGTGGAAACCACTGGCGATGATCAAAAGAAGACATTGAGGTGCATCCGATCACAGTATAGTGGGTGGAGGGAAGCTTACACTACACAAGCAATCTCAGTAAAAAGCTTTTCCTCTGAAGTCATATATAAATTAGCACATCAGAAAAGTGAACAGCACTGCTCTTTTTGAAATTTCATTGATTTTTTTTTCCTTTTCATTTTTTTTTGGAGCAAAACCAAACTACAGACACGGTCATACCAGAATACTATGAGCATACTTGGTTTGGAATGAACTTGGATGGGATGTCACTGATGTGACAGGGTTTGCTGCATGTATAAATAAGTGAGCACACCAGTCAGTGGTAGCAGAGTGTAAATCCATCATCATGGGCAAAGGGCATGTTCAAAAGGGCACGATAGAGTACGGGGTGAAGCATGGTGGAGGTAGCATCTCAGAAACCACAAAATCTGTTGAGCTGCTGTGAAGGTGTACTGAGAATGAACGTCTTGTACACGGAGTGCCTACCAACAGTGTAACAGTGGTACTCCAAAGGCCATTGATGTCAGAGGGGAATGATGACTCCGGCCAGTGATATACAGCAATCAACACACCACAGTGAACCAGCTAATCTATACAATGAACATGAAAGTATCAGAAATCACCGCTGAAGAAAGACAAAGCAGGCACATGGTTGTCATAATATTCTGTGTCATACCTAATTACAGCGGTTTAGAAATTAATGCACTTTATATAAACATCGAAAATCATATCTTAACCACAGAACTGAAAATGATATAATACAGCCCTACTGAGTGGTCACAGGGGCTTTCAGAGCTACACTGGAAGATGTACACATATGTGCATCCCTAATGTGTAGGTCTTGAGAAGGGATTGTGAGACAGAGAAGAATACTGAGACACTTCTAATGAGGGCACACCAGCAGCAGACTTAAAGGAACGCTGGAATCATTACTGCCACTGACTCAGTGGGAGGAGACGGAGGGAGATTGAGAGAGATGGAGAGAGAGATGCAGTAGTTGTGAGGGAGCCTTAAAGAAAGACTGATCGCTCTGAGGAGAAGATTTACATCGGAGACGTGCAGGAGCCTTGAAGCGACACAACACGCGCGGCGCAATCCACTTAGCAGATAAAAGCAGCAGACATCCATATTTACAGGCAGGCAAATAAGGAAGCATAAATCAGGCCTTTAGGAGACTGCAGTGGCTGACACTGACACAGCTCACTCACTGGCAGTGCTGTCACTGCAAGCCAGGCCTGCACTCATTCATTCAGACAAGAGCGAACTCAGACGGGACCGATTTAAAGCCGACTGTGATCCGATAAGCAAATATGCACGGCTGGAAAAATGAAGGCAGACTGTAAACGTGTGCATGTGTTTTTCATACAAAATGTAATCAAAGCTGTTGAAGAGCAGATTCACATTTGAGGCAGGTTACATACAGTTATACATCAAAAAACCATCTCATTTTGTTCAGACTTTAATTCAGTATGTATTTACATACTCATTACCATGTAAAGTAATATTTACTTTGGAGTTCAAATAAATGACTATAAAGTAGTGCTGGGCGATAAAACGATATCGATTTTTTTCACGATAAGTTTTCAATCGATGACGATGATAAGTCAGGACAGTAGAATTCGATAAGCATTAACGTTCGTTTCCATTTCACGTCTAAGCAGCTTAACAGTACAGAAGTCTAATACTGCTGCTTGTTAGCTCCTCCTCACCAGCGCCGCCAAAATGCACTGTTGTGTTTAAGACGAGCTGTGATTGGCCGGGCGAGAGAGCGCGAGGTCGCTGTGTGCTCGTCTGTTTGTGTGAGGAGAATGAGGGCGGCTCGCTGTGGGTGTGTCAGCCGGAGTGCTAGCTAGCATTAGCATATTAGCTTGGCTCTCTAGCCTGTTGTTATTTTGTAGTGGCTGCAGCCGACAGCAATCATTGTAAGTTTCAACAATAACGCGACGACTGTAAACATCTTTCTCGTCCATCCTTTCAGCACGTCCAGCCGGACGCAACAATATTATGTTCTGGCAATAAACATTTTAATATATTAAATAGTAACTTTTCATGTATTTAGTCTGATGTTTTTAGAAAGATGTTTAAAACTATGACAGTGTTAGAAAATGTAATATCGTGATAATCAAGATTGATCAATATAGAAAAATTTATCGTGATAAAGTTTTTGGCCATATCGCCCAGCTCTACTATAAAGAGTATAAATAGTGTGAATCTCTCAGAGCTACAACTGTCACATTCCTAATATCAACACTCCTGAACCAGAGACAACATCAGAAGTGTCTTACCTGGACTGAGCAGAACCAGAACTGGACTGTTAGCCAAGCTGATAAACATTAAAACAAGAAAGGCTTGAAATATGTCACTTTATATGTAATAAATATATATGACAGCTTATCTTTTTAAATTAAATTATGAACACAAATGAACTTTGATGTTCAATTTGTGGAGATGGATTAGTAGAACCACTGCAGTGGAACCAGCCTTTGGTTATGAATGACAGATTAATTTTGAAGGATGCAGATAATCAATAGGCACAACTGAAAAAATATGAGAATTTAAGGCAAGGATGTGTGTTTGGTAGGTCGTAGCCAATTTCACACTTGGTGCATGACACTTGGCCTAATTAACTCATAGAAATCAGCCTTACATGAAACATAATGAACATGATCAAATGAGTCCTTCTAAGACTGTAACTGGAGAAAAATCACCATCAGCATCAGTAAAGTCACTGTAATATGTTACTAGTGATGGAATACCAGTGAAGTCTGAGCCTGATCTTTGCATTCCAACTAATGAGGAGATCGTCCAGAGTTCTGAGTGTATGAAGAGGGGCTGAGACACACCTCATCTCTCCAATTCCTGTGTTTGAAACTGACCAATGAACAATCAGGACATCACTAAGGACCGCCCCATCTGCCTCTCACGGTGTGTGATTGGTGGATTCGTGTGAAACTGACCATCATAACCTTCATTCTTCATTCAGTGCACATCCAAAATGTATGAAATGAAGCCCAGACTTTGGTGAACCTTCCACGCCAAAACGGTTCATCCAAATAAATTGTTTACACAAGAAATATGAAGAACTTTCAAGCTTTAGGGGCATATAATCTCTTCACACAGCAGTCTAGGTAAAACTGAGAGCTGAGACTGTTCTGAATGTTTTTGTATGATATGCAAGAGCCGCTAAAGGCAAAATCAAAGACCCCAAAGAGTTTGCGCATCAGAGCAAAGAGTAAGAAAGCACTGCGCTGAAAAGTGGGTCACAGGTGACGTATGAGGGTGTGGATGCAGTGAAACGGTTGATGAAAGTTAAAGATGATGAAAGTGTAAGAGAAGTGGGGTCAGGCTTGTGAGTGTGAGGTGTCCGTGTGACTCAGGTAAAGGCCCCGAGGATTCAGGGCTTCAGCGGCCAGCTGCTGTGGCTGATTTGCCGCTCCGTTGAGCATGTTAATACGGCACAGAGCCGGGTACCTGTGGAGAGGAGCAGTACGAGAGCTTTCACTGCTTTTACTTTGTTGTTTTTTTTGCCTCCTGCTCTTCTCTCACACAGGCATCCCTGGACACAACACTGCAAACTTTCAGCTGGAAGAGGAGAAGTGCTGTAAGCCTGTAAACATTGTTGGGAGAAATCTGAGCTGCACAATGATGTCGCCATTAAAGTCATGATCTCGCTCCCAGCAGGCCTGGCAAAGAAACCTCCAATCATATGCACAAAGTCCCTGAGTGAGGCGTGAGCCTCAGGTAACAGGTCTGTGTGTTCTTAATGTACAGGATCCTTCAGTGTGTAAAACAGAGTCTCTGTGAACATGAATCTTTGCTTTGGAGTGTTCTTAGCTTCCATATTTCTTGTTGCCGTCTGCAGCAGAGATCTTGCAGGGTGGAAAACTCGCAAGCACATACACGGATATACATCGGCAGCTTCAGAGACTCCGGTGCTGTCAGAAAAGCTAAATAACACACCGACTCCAGTGTTGAGTTTATAAAGGAGCCTCAGTGGCAGAGGGGATGCACTATGCCTGCACACATCTACTCAGCAGTGTTGAAAAGGAACGGGCAATCACATCCTCAAGGGACGAGTACAGTAACCGACCGATATGGTTTTGTCAATGGCTGATGCTGATATTAAGAGTGCAGGGTGGCTGATGCCATTATAATATGATGCCATGTTGTGTCTTTTTTTTGCATCTATTAAAAAATAGTAGAGATGAAAGGATTTATAAGTTATGTCTTAGAGTGGTGAAACTGACAATAGGGGATGCGCCAACACTATATACATATATATACTGTAAAAACCCCTCAGTATCAACATAAAAAGATGGATACAGTACACTGTGATCTATTATTACACTCTGTGAGACCCACAGACACCCACGTAGACACAGGAAGATCTTAGAAACTTGAGTCAGATGGGGACTCAAACCCATGACCTCAGCCCTGAGAGGCGAACGTGCTAACCACCAAAGCACTGTGCTGCCTTCTACTGTTGTAATAATCACTGGGCCTCAGGTTCAAGCTCCCATCTGAGTCTAACTGCCCATCTGTGTCCTCCCTGTGTCTGCATGTGTTTCCTCCAGGGTCTCCTTTCAAAGAATGTAATGGGAGAAAATGTGGTTTTGAGCAGCTTGTTTGCCACAATAAACAGTACAATAAAGGGTCAAAACAGCAAGTCAACACTGAGCAGAATCTCTGAGCTTAGAAAAGTCTACTAAATGAAATATTCAGCATGTAGAAATGTGAGTGAAGTGCTCGTACATCTTTAAAGTTTGTACACAGGAGGGACGCAACTGAAACAAAACAGCAGCACGTGGGCAAGATACACACACACACACACCCACACACACATACCTCAGCTGGAGCGGCGGGCTCGTCAGCTCGTTTGATCTCAGCCTCAGGGCCACGTAGGGTCTGCAGGAACAGAGCTGCTTTCCTCTTTCGTTCGGCCTGGAGCTGCTTCTCCTTCGACTCTTTGGAGGCCTGAGCCAGCTTCTCTCTCGCAGCTGCTGCCAAGCGGTCCTCCAGCTTCTGCTTGGCTGCATAAGGAAGAAGGCAGCAGGGTTAGATTGAGGTAAAATGATGTGGCAAAAATACAATATCACAAAACCTGAAAGCATTTTCACAATATAGCACTTATATCAGGATTTCACTCTTGCAGATGTCCGATAAGTTACAATGGACAAAAAAATGTTTCTATGTTATATTGTGGTGGGTTGAGCATCTAATCCTTACAATCAGAGCTCCATGATGAAGGCGCCCTCTTGTGGCACAAATCTGAACCTACATAAAGTCCCTTCAGTGCTGTGCAGTCTAATAAATAAATTATTACATCTAAAAGCTCCTAGATTTTAGTATTCAGCAGTAAAATGTAAGAATGTGTTATTATATTGCTAATAATAAAACATTTTCTGATTATATGAAGTGTATTTCATGTATTTACTGCACAAAACAGCGGAAAAATAGTTTTAAGAGGTTAAACAGAACAGAAAATGCAGCAAAAAATTAGTTGGCCAATGTTTTTCTAAAATATAATCTACACTGTGAATCAAAATGAAAATAAAAGTGTTATTGTTACTTCACACAAATATAAAAAAAACAGGGAAGCATGAATTTAAACAGCATGAAAGCCAACAGAACTGACAGACTGACTGATACTCTAAAGTAATCCATTACTCTGCATTCACACCAGCAACAAAGCAGAAGAACATCCTTCATTTTCAGTGACAGCTGCTAGTGTCTGGCAACAGGAGGCAGGGCAAATGATGGCGATGCAAAGGAGGAGGAGTCGGACAGTTGAGTGAAGGTAAACCTTATGTAAATAAGGAGCAAAGTGATGAGGCCACAGACATATACATGCAGATGCCAGATTGGCTGCAGGACTGCATATCAGCATTGGTGCCATATTGGTGGTGGCAACTTGTCACAAGTTGTAAGACTGAAGTGGAGAAAATGCCTGAGGCATACACAGCTTGGAGCTGTACAAACCATCACACAGTCTAAACCAAATACGCTTTCAAGGAAAATTTTACAATTGTTTTGGCCATTATAACATTATACTGAGAGCTAATTAGCTGGACGCTAGTGTTAGTCATTTTTTCACTTTACAAAAATCATGTAGCTTAAATCACCCAAAACGGTTTTACATCTATATTGGCTAAACTGTTCCAGTTAGCTGAAAATACACTACGCAGGGTTATAAAAGCCTTTTTCTAAAGACCATTTTTAATAATGAACTACATCCCACTTTAACATGCAGATTCAGCCACTCGAGAGCTGCGGTAACGCTAGACGTTTAGCAGGGGAACCAACTTTTCAATTGCTTTGAACATTATTCAGCAGCTTATTCAAGAGCTTCCCAGGTTGAGTAATGATGACTAAAAGCAATAAAAAGCTACGATAAAGAAAAACAAGATATTTTAGAATTTTTAAGTACATTTTATTAAAAAAAAGAAAAAAAGAAGAAATGGGACAATGGCCAGACTGCTGCACACACTGAATTTATTAAGCATAGAAAATGCACAGTGGGTAGGTTAGTATTAGAAAGCCTCGGCTGCCGCAGTGCTAAAGCTGGCCTGGCAGCTGCAGTGATTCCTGACTGGGCCGTTAAAAGCCGTCAAGCTAAGCAACAATGGATTGTAGGTGGAACTTGAACTTGACAATAGCTCAGCTTAGCTGAGCTTGAGTGGGCAGAGCGTTCATGTGTTTCTGCAGTTTGTTGGACGGAAGTGCGCGTGAAGAGAAAATAAGTAACCACATTACACAAGCACAAGAGAACACAGTCCCTACCCTTCTTACTAAAAATAGGCCTCCTGCCATGCAGCATCATATGAAACACCGCATGAATACTACGGGTGAGAGAACAGAGCTCAGTCGCACTCAGCGAAGGAGAAGGGCAGGAAGAGGAAGAGGAGGTGGGAGAAAGAACTGAGAAAGAAAACGTAAGAAGAAAATGAATATACATTTCAATATGTGTCCTAATGCATGACTTATTAGTCTATAGTACCAATAGCAGCTTACTGGGGGCATACAACTACATCATTATGCAAATATGACACAATGTTCAGTGTAGAGATCAGCAAGGTCATCTGCTTTCTATTAATTGGGCATCGAGTGCAATTGCACTGTCTGAAAAGCAAACATCACAGTCACGTTAACACGTTATATAGTGTAGAGCTCCCTCTCTGCCTCCGCTTAACCCATCACAGCCTTCACCAATAATATAAATGTCATACAGCCTGGGCTCAGCCATGGTTGTATGGCTGTACTCAGCCAGTACACTGACTGTACTAGAAAAGACTGTACTAGAAAGTTCCCTGAAAGAATAATGTCAATTACAACTCAAAAGTGGGTGGAGCTTAAAGAAAGTCAAATGAGGTGAACATTTGTATACTGCTTCTGTAACTACTTTTCCATCTCACTGCTCACCCATTCCCCCATGCAATAGCATCATGTCGCTCTAGTGGAGCCTGCTCTACAGTCTAAAACTGGAATATCACTCACATGTTCAAATAATTATAATCAATCAGGAAAATCAAAAATATCGCCAGCTCAGCTAATGAAAACAATTATGGCAGCTTCTTTAGGAGTATTTTCTAATATTTTACAGCTCTGTAACACGGGTGAGACATTATAGTAAAAAATACCTATGTATATAATAAATAAAAAGGCATTTTCTAACATTATAAAATGGTAATAATCACCTATGACATCACTGTCTTACTTGAAATCAATGCTGATGTTCGATTACATCACCTTTTCACCTACATCTACATAAAATAGTTACATCATAGTTCAAAATACTTAATTTAGATACTCAGCTGTACATACTAGTAGGGGTGCAGGAAGAAATGACTTCGAGCTCGAATCGCGTTTCTAACATTGAACAATTCAGAATCGATTCTCGTTTTCACAAAATCGATTTTTTGGCAGGTGCGGATGTGCCTTCTCAGCCACCGTAGTGCTAGGCCAAACAAGGAAGCAGCATCGGCTATGTACAGGCATGCAAGACAAGCCACGGTCTTTGAAAGGAACCATTTGGAAACACCCTGGATTTTACCGTCAACCCGGCCGAGTAAGAAAGGGCTTGACGTGACTCATGCGATTTGCAGAGATTGCAACGGTAAAGTATTTAGTTCGGATATGAAAGAATCAGAAAAAAATCGATTCGTGACCCCAAAAATCGATTCCGGATCGATTCGTTCAATTCCCAAAGATTTGCAGCCCTACATACTAGCATACTTAACCCACAACAGCAGGCTCATACTCCCAGTTTCATTAACCGTCTGGCTCTTATATTCACAAAATTCCGCAAAAACACATAACTCTGTGAGATGTTATCCTAGAAACAGCACTAAACATCTACTTATATATATATATATATAGCTTAAATCAAAATATTTTTTTTAATATTTGTGAGAGGAGCTTAAATAAGCAGACACATTTTTGAGAGTGAGTTAGACAGCTGTGCATATTTTCCTGCCAAAAACACAATCTGTCATTCATATGATAATGACATGGTAATTCCAAACATTCCATTGATGGGATCCAGAGGCTTGGAATCTGTGGAATGTGAATTCAACAAAGACCTCTCACCTGAGGTGATTCTGAACAAAAGACCTTTCACGTTACATGTACCTCATAAATATTCAGCGTAAGGTTAGTGGGTGAGGAAAACAGAGTGTCAACTCATTTGTTAAGCTTTAGAAATAAAACCACACACAATGTCTAAAAACTGTAATAACTACTGTGAAGCAGACACTAATGTTTATTCAGTTCTGAGCTCAAAAGTCTTGGCTAGAAATGTTTAGAGTGTTTTTATACAATATATCAGCACATCTGAAAACAGGTTTTCGGAAAGTCTAAGTTTAGAGCAGATTTACCGTATTTTCCGGACTATAAGTCGCGGTTTTTTTTATAGTTTGGCCGGGGGTGCGACTTATACTCTGGAGCGACTTATGTGTGAAATTATTACCGGTATATCATTTTACATGTTATTTTCACACTAAACCGCAAGAGGGCGCTCTAGGCCCGTGTTGCAACTGATGAGTCTGATGTAAGTGACGTAGAAAAGGAAGCGTCGTATCTTCTACCTCCGGAGTTAGCGGAGTTGTTTAAAAGTGACACTGAGGATGAAGATTTCATTGGATTTTAGTTATTTGGAGTTACATGGATGGTTTAGTAAACTTTTTAGCATATTATATGTGCTCTGGTTTTCTGAGTAAATCTTAATGTGTTATGTTAACATACCAGGCACGTTCTCAGTTGTCAGTAACATAAGCATACTGTTCAATTATTCAGCCTGTTGTTGCCTCTATTCTATTTTTATTTTAAATTACTTTTCAAAATGGCATGTCTGTGCTTGGTGTTACACTTTATGAAATAAATTTCCTCCAAAAATGCGACTTATACTCCAGTGTGACTTATATACGTTTATTTTTACTTCTTTATTATGCATTTTATGGCTGGTGCGACTTGTACTTCGGAGCGACTTATAGTCCTGAAAATACGGTAATCAGAATATAGATTTATGACACTCTTACTGTTCTGACACTGTTGTTGCTGAGTTTGTGCTGAACTAAAGCCTGTGTAACACTTTGGGGGAAAAATAATTTTAGATGTGTGTAAAAGTCAAGCCATGTCAGACTACATCAGAGTGTCTGAAAACACCTGAGACTCCAGAGAGTTAATGTCATTTTGTGGAAAAATAGAAATGGAACTTCAATATAAAGAACTTGATTTGGCCAAAATGTCATTAAATGTGTTAATTGTGAAAGGATAATTCTATTCTGAATAGATTGGGATGCTGAATATCTAATTTGACATAGAATTGCTCGGTTTATCCCAACAAATGATTTACAGCCTAATTCAGTATAAACGTCAGTTTATTATTAGTAATACTTTTAACAAACATGTAAAACAAATTGTTTAATCCTACAGTACATGTCCACTGTAGTGAACACAAATATCCCCCCATGTCTTTCACAAAATGTGAAGGAGTGTATATTTGCAAACACAGGATGAACCGGTCCAACACGGCTTTCAAATAAACTGTCCTTTTTATTCAAGAGCTGTTCTCAAACGTGGCTCTAAAACAGACTTGAATTTATTGTCTGTGAGGTCCTACTTTCATACTTAATCTATTTCCTCACTTATTTTTATTGTTTATTTACAGCACCATCTGCTTGTGTGTACCCACTCAAGTTAGCTATTTTTAAGCTTTATTCATCTATTAATATGGAAATTAAATGCTATGAAAAGTCTACATCATGCATGCAGAGCGAGAAGCACAAGTTCAGAAGTTGACTTCAGGCAGAACTATGCAGATATATTCTCATTCGACATGGACAATGGAGCGGTCAATGGTCTATAAGGGTGCTGCTTAAGATTTGACCAATTCTTAGTCCCTCCTACACTCTTGCATACTCTCCTTAATGAAGGAGTCTAAAAACAAGCAGGCAGTAATAGAAAGCAACAGTTTCTGAGGGCAAACACCTTAACAAATCAGACACACAAGCTGGCCAAAAACCAAACACACACACACACTCTCCCTGGCCAAATCAGCTAATGAAGAAAACACACACACTCACTTTTACTAATTGGTACTGATCCACTCAATAAAAGCAATGGGCACATTCACCATCAGCACCATTACAGCAGCCAAGTCTACAACATACAGAGGTATAGGCAATACATTCAGTCTCTAACACTCATATGGGGGCAGCCGTGGCCTGGTGGTTAGGGATCTGGTCTTGTGACTGAAAGGTCACTGATTTGATCACCAGGCAAGTGAACTGAAATGCCCTTGAGCAAGGCACCTAACCCCCAACTGCTCCCTGGGTGCTGTGGATAGGGCTGCCCACAGCTTCAAGCACATGTTCACAGCCTAGTGTGTGTTTCACTGCATGGATAAATTAAAAAATCACAATGGCAAAAAAAGTTTAATCTATCACCCATCCAAAGAGAACAGCAGTGTAATTTAATCAGAGATATCTCAAAAACGTAACGGGACAAACTTCTTTATATTACATATAAAAGAATCACATTTTCACAATCATAGAAATCTCAGCTTTAGCACACAGACACAAAGCGAGACTCTCGCCATCATAGCCTACATTCTTGGCTTGTTCTTCTTAGAATGCATGCCAATGATGCATATTTCCATTTGAAGCTGCCAGCATCTAGTAGAGACTGTGTTTTGTATGGTTTTGTATTTATTTTGTATCTACTGGTCAGACTTTTGCTGCTAATCACTTTCTGTTACTGTTGGTAATGATGCATAGTTCAGTTCTTGCAACAACACAAGAACCTAGATTTAATTGCCTCAGCAGCTGAAAAATGGCACAAATGGACAATCCCTCGAGATTAGCCGCCTGCTGCAAGAGACTTATGAGAATGTGCTGTTCAGTAGCGTGTCTATGCCTCCTAGTGTTGTAATACTCAAGTCCAGTCTCAGTTTTGAGACCATAAACGAGTAGTCTCAGTCTCGACCTCATTTAGCCTCAGTCTCGGAAAGTATTGCTGAGACTAGCAGAGTGCTATTGAACATTCAAACTGAATAAATCATTCCTTTCTCTACATGCCTAAATCAAATCTGCACTCTGATTGGCTAACAGATAGTACTGCTATTGTTCTTCAGCATCCAATCATCCATCTATTCATAACTGTTTAATCCAGTTCAGGGTTGCGGTGCATCCCCTTAAAGCCCTCCACTGGACACTCAGCAGGGTATTCCACTATTTTAGCCAGGACAGGGTACCAATCTATCACTAAGCACACTCAGACGCTAACACCAGGGCAATTTAGCATAACCAATTCAACTGAGCTCCATGGCTTTGTAGTATGGGAGGGAATTGGAGACACCTGAGGAAACCCCTACAGACACTGTGAGGACATGGCTTGAACCCAAGACCCCCAAGAGAACATGCAAGGCACCCCAGTATACATATTTATTTAAACAGACATTAAGACAGGAAGTGAACACTTTTGCCTGCTCTTTACCATGTAAACAAAATCTGCAATTATACTCTTCAGTTATGTAAAACACTTTTTCAATTTTCTTTTTTTTTTTCTTATTTAATAAATTGAAAAAAAAATCTTAACTGGTCTCAGCCTAGACTACCAACAGTCTTGATATTGCCTGGACACTGTGTCCTTGGTCTCGACTCCGACTCGGCTCTACTGGTCTTGACTACATCAATGCTCTCTGTGTAGGCTCAGCATTGCTGACATTCAAAACAAAGTGTCCTATTCAGATCTGATACTCCACCTAGCCAGTGAACCACAACTCTACTCCGTTCTGACAGACTTTATCAAATACTGCTGCATACACTGAATTACAATGGTTGGGCTCCAGTGCATGAATCCCTGAGAGAACACAAAGTAAATGTCAATCTAGAACAACAACAGATACTTCATGTGCTGTACAAGGTTATATGAATGCTAATAAAAATATACATCAAATAATGAAAATAAAACACTTTAAATCTTATGATTCTTTGTAAACAAGGTCATTTTTTAACACTGTGTGCTGCGTTTATGCATTATTTTATTTTATTTTTTTACTTATTTCATAATGAGACCTTTGTGTAGGTCACACTTGTGCACGACAATTTCCTCCAACTCCTCTTTATTTCAAAACAACACTGATTTCTAAAGAAAGGGCATATGCCAACTCACACTCCATGCACAAACAGAAGACTGTAAAAGCTGGTTTTGCACTTGCACACCCACAGTGTACAGCTTGGCCAGTCAAATCTAAGGCCTCAAATTTCATGTCCATGTTTCAGTTTGTACAAAAGCCTAGATAGAAGTTGATCAGTCAAACAAAACTGCACACAAAGTCAGGAAGTCAAAGACATTAATAAACACCACCATTTTAATAAGGGAAATCAATCAGAGGAACTAGTTTGGACGCTTTCACACTAGAGCTTTTTTCTCGCACGCTTGCTCTGAAAGTGTGAAAGCTGTTCTCAAGTCCAGGAACGGTCCAGAGCTCTGCTCCTTCTGAAATAGGGGGTCTAGGGTTCACTTCTGCTGAAGGTATGGAAGCTATCTGCTCCCAATGGAGCATTTATGGGTTGTGTGATTGGCTAATTTTGTAACGATGGCTTTGGAGTTACCACATTACCTCTCTTCCCAAGTTATCCAATAAGCTCACCATTATGAAGTAGGTGTGCACTGAGACCATAGTGAGAAACACACTCGCAAAGGCCTGCATGGCTAAAAACCTTCTCATATGAGAACGGCGAGCTTCAAAAGTGCTGTTCCCCACTGCTTCAGCGTTTATATACAAGCTAAAAAATACAAAGCAGCAAAAGGATGATTCCTACCATTTTGTAAACCTACACAGAAAAGTGATGTATAGAATTGTACAATCGATCCAAAGCTCAGACTGAATTCTTGTGTTTGAAAGTAAATGCACACTCTTGTGCTCAATATGGTTGCAGACAGAGGAAATTGAGCTGCATTTAACTCATCCACCATGTAGTACAACACACAATAGAGTGCACACACACCCTTAAACCTCACCATGGCACCCAGGGAGCAGTTAGGGGTTAGGTGCCTTGCTACTTCCAGTCAGTTCAGGGGATTGAAATAGCAACCTTCTGTTCAGGACACCGTTAGACTCTGCTGCAGATGGCTAAACGGAAACTTCTTTGGAAGCAGCCCAAACACATGACATTTCTGCCCCAATCTCAGAAGATTGAGAGCTTCAGCTTGTTACTGCCAACAGCTTCCACATTCAATAGCTTTCTAAATCAGGTTCAGCTGTCATATTTCCCCAAAGTCCAAAAAGACTATTTACAAATCATTTATGTTCCAGAGCCTCGAGAATGTGAGGATATGGTCTGTGGCAGGATTTGAGGGAATTTTTCAGACCAAAAAAATCTTCCTGCTGGGTAGTAGAAGTGCACCAAAAATGTAAAGTATGAAAACTTGATTCTCAAATTCAACCATCAACTCTAAACTCTAACATTCAACACCTTCAATACACACACAGTCCACCAGTTTAACTGTAGCGTGTTGACACTTCTGTATACATCACAGAGATTACATGTGAAAAAGAACAGACATGTTAAGCTATAAAATGTAGAAATGTCTGTGTGTTCTACCAAATTAACATTTGGTGTTAGTTTATAGTCAGAGTATTGATTTAGTATAAAGATGGTGATGCCACCGGTGGTAACTAGTTGATTTTTATGTTTAAAGTTATGTTTTCTTCAATAATATGAGAGTTCCAGAATAAAAATCTATTAACTGTATGTCTTAAAGGAGCAGGACAGGTAAAGGCGAGTGAAATGGACTTAAAATTGATGCTACTGCCAGTATTAAAAATTATTATTGACATTGTTTTATTGAATAATCAGAAATACATTGAATTGAAATGCACTTGTGAGACTGTAGTGCATTTACATTCAAAAAGATGACCAAGCAAAAAAAAAGTTAATACATAATATAATTAGCCCTAATATATCACAAATATAAAAAATATATATCAACTATGTTTTATACATAAACATCACATACACTACCGGTCTAAAGTTTTAGAACATTTCTGGTATGAGCCTAGTTGATAAGGAGTTCATCCTACAGCAAGATAAAGACCCAAAACATCAGTCCAAGCTCTGCCAGAACTACCTCAGGAAACAACAACAAGATGGTCAGCTTGAAAACATGGAGTGGAGCACAGTGTCCAGACTTAAACCCCATCCAGCTGATTTGGGATGAAGTGAAAAGCAAAGCAAACCTACAAGAGCCAACATTTATGTGACGTTCTGCAGCAGATTAGTGAAGAACTGTCTGAAAAATGTTTGATGTCTGTTGTAGAAAGAATGTCACGAGTGTGTTCAGCTGTTATATCTGACAAAGGTGCAGCTTTGTGTCCAAAGTTTAGACACATTTTGTCTATAAACTGAGCCCATGAGCTCTTATTTAACTCCTATACTTTCATTTCAGAGCCATTATCATTAAAGCCAATCACTTTCAATAAATTTGGGGTGTTCTCATCCTTTGGCCTGTAGTGTGTGTACGTACACACACACACACACACACACACATGTATGTTTTGACATAAGTGTTAAAGATAAGCCTCTAAGCCTACCTCACGCCCTGTTATCCCAGCCCCAGTGCACTCTTGACTGTGTTCGGTAAATAGTGTATAAGCTCATAAAGAAGATCTAAGAGCAGGAGGAGATTGGGTAGTTGAATCTGGCCATCGGTAATCACAGCATGCGACTGTGATCCTTTTACAGCCCATCGATACAGATTAGGCAGCTCCAGGCTAATCAATAGTCCTGCGGTCTGAGCTTGTGTGCCACTGAATGAGAGCTGCCTTACTGCAGTGCCATCTGTATCCCTTTCTTTGGCATTCGTCTTATTACGCTAATTAGCCCAGAGTTCTGCTGAAGAGCGGACCCTCTGCTGTGGCCGCCGTCAGGCAGATCCAGTCTAAACCGCACGACGGAACATTCTGGAGCCGGGATAGGACAGCGCGCTCAGTGCTGACGGTTACAGAATTAGCCAGATAAGATCGGCTTTAAAATGCCCGATTCATTATGGAAAGCTAACAGGATCTGCACGCTAGGCATTAAAAGTGTAGCATAACCGAGCTCATGAGGGCTTCTGTCCTCACACTGAACCGAGATGAATGATGAGCTGTTCTCCAGTGCTTAAGTGTGCGTGGGTTTGACTGAGAGGTGTCCAGTGTCGTCCTTTTACGCTAACCCAGCGACAAACTCCCACTTAATTAGAGATGTCAGATGCCGCTGGTGAAGATGCTACTCAGCCACATCCATTACATCACAGAACACTCTTCCAGTGCAGGCAGTTTAATGCACTTACAGAGGCTGAGACACGGCAGCGAGCAGGTCAGAACACCACACACGACACATCTGAGACGTGAAGACATTCCTTCAGTTAACGTCCAAACAGGACTTCAAACATGTACAACCATCTTTAATGAACTATATAATACAGACTTTCCTCACTGAGACTGTTAATCTCGTAACTAGCCTGGACCAGCATCTTCTCACATTTAGAGTTTAGTGACTTTCTTCTTTTCAACTTGTTCAATTCTGACTATTCTGAGCTGCTAATTAAAGATTCTGCTTCATATAAGCCATGTGTCACAACGTCAGTTACAATAAGAGTTTATGTTTGAGTCCTAAACAAATAAAACTGAGCTCAGTGTCTGTCCTGCTGAAGGCGCCCTCTTGTGGCACAAATCTGAGTGGCAACTAAACCTACATAATGTCCCTTTAGTGCTGTGCAGCCAGAAAAAAATTATCTCCAAGACTTAACACCTAATAGCTTGATGTTGGCTATTGTTCTGTAGTGTGCAAATCAAATATTTTGTCCACCTCACACACACATAAAAATAATGGAAGCATCCAACAATTTAAAAAATTAACTAAATTATTTACAATCGATTGATTTGGCAACAACAAAAAGAACTGAGAAATTGCCTAACTAAAGCAGCCGGACGTCATTCAATTACAACGAGAGCTGGGAAATATTTAACAACAGTGAATGTTAGTGATGTAAAGTGGGAGGAGTCCAGTTGGAACAAAGCAAATAGACAAAGAGACGATGCATTGGCGCATCATCACTGACCAGAAGTGGTACTAGGGCCGGGCTACGAGGCTTTAGCCCCGGGTCTTATATCAACCCAGAACCGATCGACCAACAACCCTTCCACCCCTCTGAACCAAAATCTTCACGCACACCAAGCCCCTGAAATAGCCTGAAATAAAAGATTTCTCAGACAAAACAGTGTAAACACCTTTAGATTTAGAGCTGCAAACTCAACTGGATAATCTTTAAGCACTTAGAGGTGTCTTAAGAGGTTAAATGCAGAAAAAAAAGAAAAATAACAAATTCACTGTTGTATTGTTTAAAAAGAAAAGCCTTTAAAACAGGATTAGTGCCCTTCAGTCAAAATAAACAAAGAATACATGTTTTTCCTCATCAGTTTGATCTGTGAATACGTCAATTATTTGCACCTTAGAAGTTCTTCTTTCACTGAGGTGTAAATACGAGACGTTGCAGGCCAGACAGTCATCCATCAGCCCGGGGAAGATGAGAGAATGCACAAATGAAATGAGACAAAAGGTCGTTCACCTTCATGAGTCATGCAGTGGATATAAAATAAAAGCTTCTCACCAGGAAAAAGTTTCAAACTAGGCTAATTGTTGATGTGATGAACTTGTGTGGAACAGCACAGACGTGTGTTTTATATTAGGCATTAGTCATAGTGCCAATAGGTTGGTGTTAATTTGCTTCAGAGAGTCCTATTCTAATAGCAAAAATCTTCTCTACAGGGACTAGAAAAGCTGTGTGTGCATTTGTAGCTGAAGGCATTCTTTAGAAGGGCTGTCCACAAACATTTGGACATGAAGTGTAATAAAATAAACACATTTATTTGACCTTCAATTCTTGTTTTATCTTATTTATCAGAGTTTTTGTTTGGAGAACTGTGGTTGGCCATGCTCAAGACATCCTCAGTGCTGACCCTAAAGCTCTTTATCACTTGTTTACAGATACTAAACCCTGACCTTACCGTGTAGGACGCCCACACCTGAATTCCTTCCAAGTATTTTTTATGACCTTTTCCAGTCATATAAGCTTCCGCGTTTGAACGGGATGACACTGTAAACAGCACACAATCAAAACTGTGCTTTTTGAGAAGGTACAGTAAGTCAAACCCATATCATAACAGAGCCCAACACCTGACTCTGGTTACAATGCCCATAAGATGCTTTCGTCCTAGATGCTCTCATGCTTTTTTACCATCAATGACGTGATTTTTTATGCTTGCAAGCACCTACTTTTAGCAGCAAAAAGGCTGCTAATTCTAGATAATCCTATAGCAAAGTAATTCATCACTGAGAGTGATTTTCATAACGTTCAACAAATTGCTTCTTGTCCCTTTCAGCCTACACAGTGCTTCATAGCAGTTTGCTGAGAATTGCTTTGTAGCTCCTCAATAAGGTGTGATTAAATAAACAAGGAGATGATTATGTAACTTCCTGGTTGACTTTTGTGTTCTGTCGGCACAGCGGAAAAATAAAAGGCAGTAATTGGCATCTAAATGAAGGTGTGCTGGCTGGCATTAGCAGAATTAAGCTAGAAGAAGCTGACAGAAGACCCTATGGTGCTATACATGTTATTAGGCTGAGCACCATTTAATGAAGCAATTCAATACACAATGATATACATTCCCTGACCACAGGTGCATTTTAGTCCATCTGCTTCTCTGGATACTTTGTTCACACTGTTCTTCAATGATAAAGACCCCTGCAGAGCAGGTGGGTCATTCTCAGCGACACTGATGTGGTGGTGGTGTGTTAAAGCTGCTGATGTTGTTAAACACCTCAGTGTCACTACTGGAGTGAAAATAGTGACCAACCAGCCAACAGTGTCAGGACTAGAGGACCAACACTAACTGTGCTGAGCTGCTGTCTCTGACTTTACATCTACAAGACCAACAAGGTAGGTGTGTCTAATAGAGGACAGTGAGTGACACAGTGTTTAACACACCACCACCACATCAGTGTCACTGAGAATGATGCACCCGCTCTGTGGGGTCCTGATCACTGAAGAACAGGGTGAACAAAGTCTACAGAGACACAGATGGACTACAGTGTGTAACAAAGTGCACCTGTATGCTCAGTGGAGATAAAATGGACAACGAGTGTGGACACAAGCTGCGTGTACTTAATAAACTGGCCGGTGTGTGTATTTTTCCATGGCTTGTTCTTTGGATCAGTCTGACCCCTCAGTATGTATGTGTGGGAGAGGATATACTACCTTGCTTTGCCTCCAGCTCCTCCTGAGTGAGCGTGGGCTTCTTCTCCTCAGGCTGGGTGGGAGGCGGAGCTTCTCTGTGCAGCTCCATCCCTGCCACAGTCTGCTCTGCCCCATCCTGCTCCTCTCCTTTCTCCCTGTCCTCGTCAGAGTCATCATCCAGTCGCACCCGGTTCTTCTCCAGAGGCAGCATGTCATTTTCTTTAGACTTTATGGCAAAGCAGATAGGTGCAAACGACGCTGGAAAACGAGACATAGGAGGTCCAGTGTTATTGCTAAATCTGTCTCATTTAGGCAAGGCCATTAACCTTCCTCACTGGCCAGAAAATGTGCCCAGCACTGATGGCCATTAGGACCAAACACAGGATCGTTACGGCCTGGCTCATATCTCACTAAAATGAGTGTTAACACAGTGACAACCTTGCAATGACACCCTGGGTCCCACATTACAGCATTAAATTTGGGAATATTCAGCACAACAGCATCAATTAAGAGTTACAGGGAGCTGAGCTCTGTGCAGGTGGGGGGGGAGGGGGGTTATTTACAACCCGAGTCAGGCTGGTGGTCTGGAAGGCAGATCTATCAAGGTGTGTGACCCAGTCTTACCTTTAATGAGTTTGCCCTCATTACTCTGTTTGTCAGAGGAGCAGTTTGTCGTGCTGCCTCCCTCTCCGTCTCGCACTCCCGAACTCTGAAAGAAAGTGAGAGAAAGAGTAATGGATTACATCAGCCAGGGCAAGAAAAGAAGACTGTTACATATTGCACATATTCTTCCAAGGCTGGTACTAGTGTAAAAGACTCCTTAAAAGGTGCTCTTAGCCACCTTAAGTGTTTTAACTATGCAAGTAGAAAGGAAGATGAGGCATTAGAGAGCAAACAAAAAGCAGGATTTACTGAGTGGTCTCAGAAGTACAGTAAAGTGAGCAAAAGTGATGTAAAAAGCTTTGAACGTTGCAGGTTTTAGGAACAGCTCGAGCTCCAATAACCACCGAGATTTAAATGTGAAAGTTGCAATTAAAGAGTTGCATTGTGTCCAAAACTTTGTGGATGGCACAGATGTACAAATACACACTTGTCTGCCAAAAGAACGGGACTAAACATGGACCTACTGGCAACATGTCTAATGCCAGGTGTGGGATATAAAACCAGCATTGAGCTGTGTTCTTTGGTCCATTCAGTGCTTTTGGGAAGAGCTGCGGAGTTGGGGTGGTGATCATTCAACATCGTGACCTCATTAAAGCTAGTCACTGAATGCAATCAAATCCTCACAGCAATGTTCCAACATCTAGAAGTAAGACATCCAAAAACAATGAATGAGGTGTCCCAATACTTTTTTACACAGTTCCCTGGATGTCTTCATAAAACTCAAGAATCAAATTCAAGGATTATACAAAACATTTTTCACCCTTTTCAGAAAGAGCGATCCCACCTAGCCAATGAGCACCAAGTTAAGTCAGACGCCCGTCTCCCCATGTCTCAAGACAAAGGATAGAGCTTAAAAGACGATGCTTATATCTCCAGCCACGCTCACCAGATTATAAAAGGCCTAATGCTAATGCAGTTCAGACGCAAAACTAAACTGACAGGCAAACAAAGCACAGACATCCATTCTGCTCCAACCTAAACACCCTTAATGGATAAGCATTGTTGCCATTTATACATCAATCAATCCAACGGGACCAACGCACTGACCAGCACCACAGAGAGAACAAAAGGCAGTCATAACAGAATATTATGACCACTTACCTAATGGGAATAACCACCCTGGGCTCTATTATGCGCCTTAGTTTCATTCAAAATGTTAACTGGTCTACTGTGGCGCATAAACCTCTGTATGACTTGCCGGAGTCGCCCTTTTCTGCTGGCATCAATGGCTCTTGGGTCACCACTGTTATGCTGTCACTCGAGGTACAGCAGCTCTAGAACATCCCACAGAGACAGCGGTTTCCAAGATACTACCACCACCATGCTTCACCTGGTACCCTATTATCATGCCATTTTAAGGCCAATTTATACTTCTGCATCAAACCTACATTTGAGGCATTTAGCAAACGCTTTTATCCAAAACGACTTACATTTGGAGGACATTTCAGTCGTGACCTTCAGGTCACCAGAACAGATCCTTAACCATTAGGCCACAGCTGCCGCTGTAGACTACGCCGTACCCGGATGTGCACCTCTCCAGTAATGTAACTACGCATCACGTCAATGCAGACCACAGTAGCTGTGATTGGTCCACCACATCGTATCCCCGCCTCTACATTTCCGCCTTCGCCGCCAGTTTTTAAATAGTTATTACAAGCTGAGAAACCGGCTCTTATACAACAATGTATCAAGTTGAGGAGAGACTCACCAAGAAAATATGTATGTAAAAGATGTATTTTAGTAATCAGAGGGAGTCAACACAGCACACCAAGGAACTCAACCAGTGGCATAGAAATCTTATCACCACCTAGTGTTTATTCTGTGTAATTGCAGCATGTCAGACACACAGACGTAGAAGTATAAATGAATGCTACAGCATAGGCTACACTTTGACTCGATGCAGAAGTATAAATTGGCTTTAGACATCAGTCACATCATGTTCTTTGCCCATGATGATGGTTTACCACTCTGCTACAACTGACTAGTGTGCTCACTTATTTATACATGCAGTAAACTGTCATGTGGCATCTGTGACGTGCTGATTCCAAACCATGGGTGATCATAATACTGTGATGGTAATACATAATACAAAGACTCACTTGAAGAAAAAGGGCTCTCTGCAGACTGACTGGTTCTGGGCTCAGTTTGGTATTGGTTGGACAATACGTTTTTCATTTTTCAATTTGGTGACAGCAGTTCTCAGTGGTGGGTGGAGACACTTATACTGAGGAGGCGGAGCAAGTCCCTTTATTGCGTAATAAGAGGAGTCATGTTTGAAAAACCTGACAAACCTCAGGTCGCCCACAAAAAGCTAATTTCACAGTTTGTGGGTTGGTAGGCACTCCAGACACCCAAACGTATGTGCACAAACACAGAAAAAGTGAGCTTTTCTCTAAAATACTCCACTGTTCTTCAAATGTACGGCTGATGCAGAGACGAAGGCCGAGAGTGTTTTATAAAGAGTAGGCGAGGTAGTGGGAAAGGGCAGAAAGGAGAAAGCGAGGACGACGTAAATGTGATGGAAAGTGGAAAGAAAAGTTCTGTCACTAATAGAAGTTTTTCAATATTTTACAGTTCTATTAAGGAAGTGTCTGAGGCTTGTCAGAACAGCCCTGAATAAAATGAGAGGTCAGGAGGCCATTAGCCTGCCTAAAATTGTCTCTCCCAGCAGAGGTGAGAGATGATTGGAGAGCAGGCAAAGGTGATTAGATTTAGGACGGGCCACTCAATAGAAGCAGTGAGAGAAGGAGAGGCTGGGCTGGGCGAGGAAGTGTCTGAATACGTGTTCTAACACCTTAAAGGGAACGCTATCTGGCTGCTTTGAATTATGAAAGCTCTTTAGAGCGGCTCATCGTTTGTTTCTGCCTTGTTGCTCGTTCCCATTTGGACAAGTGTTTTCATTAATGTTTTAATTCACTCTGGTTGCCGGAAAATTCTCCAGGCGCTTCGAGGTTGTCATCCTACATCACCACATTAATATCAAATGCACATTAATACTGGAGCAAGGTTCTTCTATAGCTAGCTCATAAGCAAGCCCTTGCTGTACTGTGTGGTCTGATCAACACCTATGCATCCAGATGAACAAATCCTGCAAATCCTATTTATGGGAAAAGCTAAAAGAAGAAATAAAAGCATGATGTTGTTCTGCAAAAGACAAAACCCAGCTTCAAGAGATTTTTCATAAGAAAGTACTGCACAGTTGACACGTACCGCATCTTGTGCGCAAGGACAACTAAAGCTGGGGTTAGACTATGGAATATTTTACTGCCGACAGACCAAATAATTGGGTCGATTGTTCTTGATTTCAATAAACAGCATTAGCCAATTACACACAAAAAAAAAAAAAAAAAATTCACATTTGCAGGCATCACAAGAAGTGGCTGCAGTTCAACAAGGTTTCACCACTCTACATACAGATGAAGGACATGACTGACAAAATTATCCTTTCATCTGAAGTTAAAAATGATTTTCTATCCGACATATTCTCACACGATAAAAGAAAACATGATATTGACATATATCAGAGATTCACCACCCAACAACAGCTGCTGAAAAACTCAGAGGTCGATATTGGTATAGCATAGGCACCTTTATGACTAACAACGATCAAGGACAGAAAAATGTGTGGGGTATCACAGTTTCAAAAATTGTTAGGATTTTTTAGATCCTGTAGTTTGAATCAGGCTTAACCCTCTGGAGTCTGGAAGTATTTCAGACACACTGAAGTGGTTTGACATGTCTTGATTTTCACAAATTACACCCACTTAAAAGTGTTATACAGGCTTTTGTTCATCACAAACTCAGCAAAAGCCATGGCATAAATCCATATTTTGATTAAATCTGCTCTAATCATAGACTTTCTAAAAACCTATTTTTAGATGTGCTGATATGCTGTAAAAAAACCACTCCAATCATTTCTAGCCTAGACTTTTGATGTGTCTGCTTCACAATGGTCTCATTAAGTTTTAGAAATTGTATGTGGTTTTATTTGAACAGCTTACAAAATATGAGGTGATACTGTGTTTTCATTCAGCCACTAACCCTACATTGAAAATTTATGAGATAGGTGTGAAACACTCAGGAGAGGTCTACTGTTAATGTTCACCTCAAGTGAGAAGCCTTTGTTGGTCAACATTCCACAGATTCCTGGCCATGCAAACCCACCAATGGAATGTCCAGAATTACCTCGTCATCATATGAATGACAGGTCATGTTGCTTGGCAGGAAAAACAGCACAGCTGTTTGATTTGTTCTCATAAATACATGTCCGCTTATTTAAGCTCCTCTCACAAATATCTCAAAACATATTTAGATTCAAGTTATATAAGTATATCTGAAAAGTACACCCATTTTTCGAGGTATGTTTCATTTTGTTTGTAGAATAAAATCTCGTGGAGTTATATACAGTGGGGAAAATAAGTATTTGATACACTGATGATTTTGCAGGTTTTCCCACTTAAAAAGAATGGAGAGGTTTGTAATTTTTATCGTAGGTACACTTCAACTGTGATACAGAATCTAAAAAAAATCCAAACAATCACAGTATAATTTTAAAATTGCATTTTATTGCATAAAATAAGTATTTGGTCAGATACCAACCAGATACCAACCAACAAAGAATTTTGTCTCTCACAGATCTGCTTTCTTTAAGAATCCCTCCTATTCTGCACTCATTATCTTTATTAACTACACCTGTTTGAACATGTTACCTGTATAAAAGACACATGTCCCAGCCACAACCCATCTTCAATGCTCTTACTGAGGGAAGGAGGTTGTTGGCCAAAATCCATCCTCCTTTCAATATGGTGTAGTTGACCTGTACTCTTTGCAGAAAAGCAAACTATGTAAAGTATGATGTTTCCACCCCCATGCTTCATGGTTGGTACGGTGTTCTTGGGGTTGTACTCATCCTTGTACTTCCTCCAAACAAGACAACTGGAGTTGATACCAAAAAGCTCTATTTTGGCCAAAAAGCTCTATTTTTATCTCTCATGCCGCCTCCTCATCGGCAAACTTCAAACGGGCCAGGACATGTGATGGTGAGAGCAGGAGGACCTTGCATGCCCTGCAGGATTTTAAACCATGATGGCGTAGTGTGTTACTAATGGTCCTCTTTGAGACTGTGGTCCCAGCTCTCTTCAGATCATTCATGTTGATTCAGATGTCCTCCCGTGTAGCTATGGGCTTATTCCTGACCTTTCTCAACAACAAATACTTATTACATGCAATAAAATGCAAATTAATGATTTAAAAATCATATAATGTGCTTTTCTGGATTTTTTTAGATTCTGTCTCTCACAGTTGAAGTGTACCTACAATAACATTACAGGCCTCTCCATTCTTTGCAGGTGGGAAAACTTGCAAAATCTGCAGTGTAACAAATACTTATTTTCCATAATGTAAGCGTTTATGCAGAATTTCAGTTCTGTTACTGCAGGAAGGAACACAGACTCCAGAGGGTTAAATGGACACTTTTTCCATTTGCCATAAAAATCAGTAAAACTTATTGGGAAGTGTGAGATACCCAGACTTTTTATAATCCACTACCATTTTAAAACTCTTGTGTACCAATTCTTAAGCCAGACCAAAGTTTAAGGAGTCTTACACTGGAGAACATGGAAAAAGAGGGTAGAGGGCAATCAAGGAGATTACAGCAAAAACAAGAGCTCTCCTGCTCCAGGTGAACTAAGCCGGCAGTAAGTATCTCTTTTGGACAGAAACACTCACACCCGTCCCATTCTCCAGCCTGAAATGAATTCACCTATAAAATCTCAGACGAGCATTGCTGGGAACATGGTCCACTGAGTGCTGCAGAAGATTAGCAACCATTTCATCTCCACATATCATTACTTCATTATATTTCCTTGGATAATTCCACGGCTAGCCTAATCTTCAGTGACTAGGTGAGAACATTAGCATTTCTATCCATTTCGAGACCGGGAAGATTCATCAGTTTCAAAGTGGCTGCGATAGAGCAGGCTGCCAGGCGTGAGGATCCGGATGACAACTCTATGAGGCAGAAGAATTTCTCTCCCAAATTGTTCAGGTGGCAGAGAGGGTAAGTGGGAACAATGAGAGGAATGTAACAAAAAAGGTAGGAGAACAAGAAGCCCTAAAAAAGTGAAGATGGGCCCCGTCTTGTGGGATTAAATTCAGACAGAGCTAGGTCTGCGGGGAAACGGCGTTAGCCTGAGCCTGAGCGAGGGAGTGAGACTCTTACAGACTTTGCTATTCTGCCCATGTTTCTGTGACTAATAACTCTAAATGAGTTGCTGGAGGCCTTGTGTACAGTGTGATTATTTACACTAATCAAGTCATCAGTGCGGTGGCCCATGGCTGTTTGCTACATGAGGCGGTTTGTTCAGCCTGGGTTCCTTAAAAAATAAATAAGTAAATAAAAATCCTCCACGCCAGAGGTAACCTGCCCCACATACAGCAAGGCAAAATAAAAGGAGAGGTCAAAAGAAATGTTCTGGATAGCAGAGCTGTGTATTGGCAAGAAAGTGGCATATCATGATATAGTGTTTGTAATTAAATAAACTGTGATACTGTAGGTAAAGTAGTATATCTCAATACCTCATGTAAGGTATTATATAACAATACTGCAGGCAAGGTATATCTCAATAATATAGGCAAGTTATTGTATAACAATACTGTAGTCAAGGTCTTATATCAATACCATATGTAAGGAATGATATCTCAATACTGTAGGCAAGGTATTATATCTGATGAATATTGGCAAGGTCTTATATTTCAGTACCGCAGGCAAGGTATCCTCAAAACCATACACAAGGTTTTATCTCAATACTGTAGGAAAAGGTCTTATATCTCAATAGCACACTCAATGTATGATCTCAATACTGTATATTATTTTCTTACACTCCTACTGGACAAAGTAGAATATATACAATGTTAGTTGTTATTACTGGTGGTTGCGGATACACTGAAACCCTTTAGGTTTTCACAGTACAAAAGTTCTGGGGCCACATCCGTCACTGACCACCCAGTAGCATGCCTGGGTAATAAGTAGTAAGACTGGATCCCAGTGCATCCCCAAGCCATACTGGATCATGTTGACACCTACATAAATGGATTAAGCAGGATGTGATCCAAAGCCTTTGGTTCGGTGGCAACAAAATTCTATTGGCACTGGAGAAACGAGAATTTATATTAAAAAAAAAAACAAAAAAACAAAAAAAAAAACAACCATTCATATCCGTGAGCATCCTGATGATTCTGAAAAGCTTTGATAAATCAAGGAATTCATGCAAAGGAAAATAATGTGTTAAAAATAATAATAACAAGGCCAGTCTTAAGTGTGGCTCACAGATGGGTTAAGTCAATTGCAAGAATAATCTTTATTCATCCACAATTTAAATTTTGCTTGAACTGTGGGTGAATAAATGTATGAGTCACCTTTTTTATTTAGAAAAGTAACTAATTTGACTCTTTATTCATTTAGAAAAAAAAGATTATTGTAGGATTTAATATGTCTACAAGCTGCCAGATCCAATCTGGGATGCGTTGGATCTGGATCCGGCTTATTCTGGCACAAATTAAGCCCTGGTAACCCTGTGCCTGGAGGTACAGGAGGAGAGGATGTGATGAGCTGTAAAAAAAAAAAAAAAGGAAAGAAGAGGTGGTACAGAATAAATTAATATATATAAAAAAAAAAGTAGGGTAAGAGATGGCGATAGTGAGGGAAGCGACAGAGAAATGGAAGGCAGCTAGAGAAGAGAGGAAGAGGAAATGAGCGAAGAGGCAAAATAAGAATGGGCTCAGAACAGAGGCTCAGTTTAATGTGAAGGAGATTCTGGTGGGAAAATACAAGGAGAGATGACAAAACAACCAGATTCAAGGACAAAACCCCTCAGTTCCCTTCTTCAAAGCTCAGGATCTGTGGCACAGACTTAAATCAAGAACAATAAAGTGTGCTGCACTGTAAGCTGGGCTTTAAACCTTAAATCTAGAGTCATGCTATTAAAAAATACATTTAAACTCAATTAACTTTCTGTACTGACAGGGACGAATACATTTTACAGCTTACATTGCTAAAGTGAGACATTATTACAACTTGCAACTACAAATTACAATATTACATTAAATTGCATTTAGCGGACGCTTTTATCCAATAAATATTACAGATTATATAAATAATAATATAAATATGACAGATTTATGATGTGAAGTAGCTGCAGTTTCTAAGGAATAACACGTTTGCAGTGCTGCTTTATTTATAAATATATTAGTGCATCTAAAACAGTTTTAAATTTCATTAAAAAAATCATTTGTGTTTCACAATTTAATAAACTGTCATTTTATATTTGTTACATGAAAAGTGACGTATTTCAAGCATATTTTCAAAATTTCAAATTTTTATTTTTTATTCTCCCTGATGTGTTTGGTAGTCAATTGACTCGCCGATCACCTATCACTTGTAATGTCTCTGACTCTAGGAGGGTGCAGACTAACACAGTACTCCTCTGATGGATGTGAATTCAAGCTCCGCCTCTTTTCCAACTGCTGCTGATACATCACTGCAACCAACACACAGGATCCCCAGGTCTGATGGATCACCTGGCAGACTAGGCTACACTCTACCACATTATTTAGTAGTGCTGGGGAGAGAGTGCCATTTTACCCAGCCAAGGAAAAACCAGACAATTTTTGCTCTCTCGGGCCCCTACGATCTTCACTATGAGGATCACTGACTATCATGATTTTATTTAATAATTTTATTTTTATTTTATCTATTAATAATTTGAGATTCTAGGGAATGTATTTTCCATACCGATCAACATTAAAACAAAATGACTTGAAATGTCACTTTAAATGTAATGAATATAAAATGTGAATTTTTTTTTTTAATAACTTTTTCCAAAATATATTTTTTAAATGCACTGCAATTCATTGGTGTCATAATAGATGGTGAAATTATTTTTCTCATCTCCAGGATATAATTTCATATAACAGGACACCTCGGTGGTCATTACACTTTATGCTGAACATGTATAGACTAATTTCTGTCACAACCTAACAACAGGTAATGATAATAGTAATATTAGTAATAATAATAATAATAAAAATAATAATAATAAGTCCCATCAGAGGGTCATTCTAATCAATTAAATAAATAAATTACAGGCACACTGGAGTGAATGCATGGAGACAAATATGATTTAATACTAAAGAAAGCCTTGTCTATGAGTTAGCAGAGAACACTAGAACAAAAAGCTCCAGTTCTACACACTGACCCATTTTCTTAAAACGACTTTACTGTGACCAGTGTGACACAAAAACAGTCATCAGGTTCATGCGGTTAAAGTGGTAAAGTAGGTGAGCTGCGAGGAAGGCTGAGAGGCTAATGTACAGATGAATAAAAGACATGAGAATGATTTGAGACTACAGGAGCAAAGCCAAGAGACAAAAAGGCAGTTAGATGAACCAGATGACCACAGTGGCACGAACGTGCTTGTGCTCTCAATTTAAAATGAATCCCAACGTTCAGAAAGTGCCAAGGTCCAATTCTGTCAACAGATTAGTATAAGGGAGAAAGTGTAGAAGCACGATAGCTCTGAGGGACTGGAGGAGGCACGGCGTGCTGCACTGCAATGTGTTGGCCCTGAGGTGAACAGTCACAGCCACGTTTCCAGTCTTGAAAGACACCAGAGCCAGCCCAGCAGGCCGACAGCTGGCCAGGAACTGCAGCGTGTGTATGTATGCGTGTGTGCATATATTTACAGAACATCTTTCAGGGTAGGCCCAAGGACTGACACAGTGCGTCGGGCCCCAGGGAAAGGCTTGTCAATCTCCACGCAGCCATGCATCGTAATGTGTGTATGTGTTAGCATGCATGAGCTTTCATCTGCCAGAGCTTGTGTGGGACTGAAGAAGATAACAGAAGAAAATATTCAGATAACGGGGAGCGTGGTCTCAAACAGGTCCGTGATGATACTGTAAAGAAATCTGTACCGCTAGAAAATTCCTATAAACATTTTAAGAGACAGATCTTTACATTTGACATTTATCAAACTGACCTTTAACCCTTTATTGCATGGTGTTCCTTAGAGGTAACATCTCTCATTCCATTTCGTCTACAATCACACACACACAAACACTTCCTGGACACATGGCATACGGGGCAGCTGTATTTTTTTTTTTTTTTTTTTTTAACAAATTCACAAATAGCTTTAACTTGAGAATTTTGGTCAATAAAATGACATTATTTGAATAAGTTCTGATTTTCATCAATGAGGCTTCACCAAATACAGTTACTTATCACCAAATACAGTTTATTGTACAGTCCGGTTATCGTTTACTTTTTTCTGGGACATTTTGTCCCAGTTATCGCTCATCAGCCCGGTTTTCGTAGGCGTGCCCAAGTGACCTGCCCATAAATTGATAATGCAAACAATCAACAAAACAAACTAAAACACGTCGCACTAAAGCTACCACCACTACCACCTGTAAAACAGGCAGTAACAAATAAAAACGATGCAAAAACTAAGAGAATAGGTGTACAAAACAAAGGACCACACCGACACACTAAAACAGGGGTGGCCAACCCTGGTCCTGGAGAGCCGCATTCCTGCCCAGTTTGGTGATCTCCCTGATCAAACACACCTGATTCAACTCAGCAGGCAATTAGCAAGTTTAATTGTAGTGTCAGAGCAGTGACATCACCAAACTGTGCAGGAATGCGGCTCTCCAGGACCAGGGTTGGCCACCCCTGCACTAAAACACAGTTTAAGCCTCCAAGACTGATGTTAAATGTTCATTTATCCATTTCATTAGTCTTTTGTATTTATTTCTCATTGTGTTCTGTATGTAAAACTATAGTTATTCTGTATAAAATGCATGTTTGTTAATATTTTGGAGTGTCTGGAACAGATTAATTGGATTTACATTATTTCTTTTGGGAAATATTGCTTCAGTTATCACTTGTTTCAGTTCTCATCAGGCACTTTAGAACAGATTAATGATGTAAACCAAGGTTCCACTGTATGTCAATTTGTAAAGTGATCAAATTTATATATTGATGCAAATCAAGTGTTCTCGTGATTTTTCAGTAATTTGCCAATGATACAATAATTAATAACAACAACGTGTGTTTACATGTGCAAATATACTTTTCCTGTTCCTACTTCATGAATTTAACTGCACAGCATAATATTGCTTCTAGGTTAGATACATTTACAAAAGAGGAAAATTAACATTTTGGTCAGATTTTTAGATTTTAATGTTTCTGGTGACAAGAAAATAATTTATGAAACATAATAAATAATAATAAAAAAATAATAAATTACTTATATACATACATATATATGATTTAAAAAAAAAAAAAAAAAAAAAAAAAAAATAATAATAATATATATATATATATATATATAATTGTACTATTAAATTCATGTTTTATTATTACCATTGCTGCTGCAAAGCAATTTACCTTACAGAGTACCCCACACACATTTTTTATATCTTACAGTGTATCATTTTAAGAAGAAAAAATCTATATTTTCATAAAGCATACTACAGAGAGTTAATAATACAATTATTGCAGTGTTGTGTTTTCAACATCAGTAACCCTACAGGTAAAATAAATCTATCACCTATACTGGGCAACAGCAATATAGGACATCAGAAGTTTAGTTGAGATAGTGTTATGCCCGGGCTTGTGCCCAGTGTAGGGGTAGGGCGGGCACTCTGACCCTGATCAGGATTAAGCAGAAGCTAATGGATGGATGGCATTTAATAACATTATAATTCTGACAATGACTCATTTAAAAGTTGAGGCTACATTAGATGGTAACAGAAGAGTCAGTTCTTGTAGTTGACCTGCTGGATGTGGGAGAAACAGGAAGGAGTGTCTCTGAGCATCTCTGACAGAATCATTATGGTCAGATTTCTGAATGTGTGAAATTCTTGATTTGGTCACATTTTCCAGATCTCAATCCAATCAAGCATTTGTAGGATTTGACATAACACGTTACAGGATGTGTCATGAACATCTTGCGACACCTTCAGAGGTCTTGTGGAGTCCAGGACTCGGGCATACAAGTTCTGGTGGCACGAGGAGGACTAACAGCATTACTAGGCAGCAGTTAAAAAGAGTTGGCTCACATCCATGCATGATTCCAGACATCGGCACTGGCCCAGAATCCCCATATCAGAGCATCTTTAATCCCAAACAATAAGACACAGCTTTTCTAATCATCCCTTCATCCAGTCATCAGATAATCATGACTTAATTTCATTATTGACTATCAATAATCACACTGTGACCAAGTCTAACAAATCTGAAGATAACCATCAATGCTTGTGTTTTGTTACTTGCTCACTCAAAGCTAGCAGATGGTCCCTGATGAACCTCAAAATCAATACAAGGGCTGTTCTTCAGCACCTCTAACAGCAGCTCTGAGGAATGTGCAGTAATGAACCTGAAATGTGAAAAAGCGAACTAAGTAAATCAAATAAACACATTTAAAAACTGAGCAAAACTCGTTTGACCCGAGAGCAGGCGTACTAAAGGAGGCTGTCTAATGATATTCCTGCAGAAATGAGTTTAAAGCCTTGCAGCACTGCTGTACCCACAGATACCCGCCTCATAATGCCATCTCTTAGTGCCCTCCACAAGCACAGCTGACACTCATCATGAATAAACTCGCTCCTCTATTTTGAGCTTTAAAACCGAAACGCACACAGAACTGTATAAAGCACTCTGCAAAAGCCCTTCACAGAAATCTGAGAATATATGTAAAGCTATTGATCTGACAGACACCAACATTAGTGCACACAGGTTAGGACTGTTGACCATCTACCTAATAGTGGGAATAATCACCCTTGCCTCAGACTAGCTCAGTAGTGATCCCTGATACGTTTCTGATCATTGTAGAGGTTAACTGGTCCACTACAGTGTGTCCATTGCTCTGTACCACTTGCTGGAGTCATACTTCCCGTTTGGTACCACTGCTATACTGTTGGGAGGCGCTCAATGTACAAGAAGTCAATTCACAGTACACATTCACTACAGTGGCTCCAGAACATTCCACAAAGTTTGTGGTTTCTAAGATGCTGCCACCACCATGCTTCACTCAATATCCTATTTTGTTCTGTTGGACATCAGTCACATTTACCCATGATGATGATGATGATGATGATTTTACACTCTGCTACAACTGACTGGTGTGCTCACTTATTTAAACCAGGCGTGGCCATAATATTCTGATACGACTGTGTAAGTGTTTGTGTGCACTTCACTTGACTTTGGACCAAAAACCAAACATAAATCCTTAATAAGAGAAAAGTCTAATTCTAGGCTACAGAGAACAAAGAGCACAACAGAAGGCACGAACATCACGGACTATTATTACTGATACAAGGCAATCAATAAACTGGGATAAAAGTATTAATTATAGAAAAAAACCTTTGAAAGTTATTGCTCGTCTCCCTTCTTTCATGTTTTCATGCCAATCCGGTGGATTAGAAAGAATGAGAGTACCACGCCTGGGGCTCAAAAACAAACAGTTCTAAAGTGACGGCTTTAATTTCCAAAAGCAGAAGAAGCACATTTAAGACTGGCAGAGCACAGAAGACAAGCATTTAGATTTAAAAGCTACATGTTAAATGTATTAAGAGCTCTGAACTGACTCTAAAGGTCTGCCAAGTCAAGAGTTCCCCATTAGATCATTTAAACATTTACAAACATGCAATTACTTAACAGCACAAGGCATGAAGGGTATAATGATAATGAGAAGTAAGGATGCAAGTACTTGGAAGTTAGAGAAAACATCTGTCAAATAGCATTATTACTTCGTTTCCCACATTTGGCAAGAACACACACACACACACACACACACACACACACACACACACACACACACGATACAAGAGTTAAAACAATATACTGTTATACTGTAAGTAAGGTGATATATTGTGATATTGTGTATCTGAAGTATGTGTCTCCTGGTTTTTACATTACAAAAATTAATTTTAAGACTAAAAATAAGCTGTAAAATACAGTTTTTTACCAAATGTTACATTCATTATATATTTAAATATTAAATCAGTTAAATCATAGTTAAATATTCTAAAAATTGTGAGCTCATGCCCGTTCTGAACCGTGAGGGTGTGCCAAATCACAGAATGATCTGTGGTGGCATCACTGCTGAAATGTAAACAGTTTGGCATCAGGAGATGCGTTACATTAACATGTTAGCTGAACACAACCACCGGGATCTGCGTGCTTCAGATAAAGATGTTTGAGCCATCAGACTCTCATTCTTGACAAGAAAATGATACTTTTGTTTACTCAACCTATCTCATTTTGCAAAACATGCAAAACCTGAGCTGGTCAATCTTTTCAAATCAGGTTTGAGTCGCATTCATATGTGGTTCTAGATTGAATACGTAGGCAATTTGAGAGCATGTGACTTGAATGTGTCCAGTCAGATCAGATGTGTCTTTGTCTGTACACATGTGCTTAGTGCTATATCAGTTATGACGTGTCTCCTGTTTACACACAGCTGCTAATAGTTTAGGAAAATATCTTTGGTCAGTCTGGGAAAAAAAATAGTCCCAAAACATAAGGGAAATGTATTAAATTCATTTGAAAAATCACTGCAAAGAAAAGCCCAACATATTGTTTCTCTTCCAGTAATTAAGTTCAGTGGTAACCCTACTTACGAGCATCCCTACTAAACGAGTATTCCAGGTAACGAGTCGAGATCTCGGAATATTTTTGTTTCTGGTAACGAATAAAATTCCAAGTAACGAGTAGCGTAAATTTGTTCAAGTATGCCAACCGCTAGGGGCGCTGCAGTCGTAGCATCCCCTAGATGCTAGCATAGAAGAGGTCAGTCATTATCTTTGACCGCTGTCCAGTGAAAGTGAAAGTGCTAGTGAAAGCGACGCTAAGGTAGCAAAAGGTAGTGAACAAGAAAGTTAGATACATTTTACTTTTACTTTTCATATGATAAGTGTAACCATGCCATACACGTACGCCCGTCCTCCTGTCCTCCTTAGCCGCCAGCCTACACGAGCACCGTCGTCGTCTCGTTTATGTTTTAAAAAACCCATATAAACACATTATTTAGCATATTAAAGTATACTGTATATTGGCCGGCTGACACAGATTAATCAGTTTTACATGTATTCTTATGGGGAAAATGCATCCAGCTAACGAGCAAACCAGCTAACGAGCAAACCAGCTAACGAGCTCGGCTCCTGCACGGATTAAACTCGTAAGTAGGGTTACAACTGTATAGTAAATACTAATTTTAGTAAAAATGGCAGCAGTGTTAAATTTTAGATTCAACTTTTTGCATGATTGCACAAAACAGAATTTGGCCTCCGCATTTAACTGAAGCTAATGAACACACTACGCTGTGAGAACATGTGCCTGAAGCAGTGGGCAGATCTATCAGTGGCACCCAGGGAGCAGTTGGCGTTTAGATGCCTTGATCAAGGGCATTTCAGTCACAAGACCAGAAACGTAACCACTAGACCACAGCTGCCCCTCACACTACTTGTTTCTTTTGAAGTGGAAGAGTCTAATGACCGGAGATTGATAACACTGTCATCTAGTGGTTGGAGGTTTAAACACAACACAAAATGAACATACTATAGTCAGGTCCAATACCCTGTCCACAGTGCTAACAGTAAATGAATACTGGTATCTGAGAATCTTTGTTTCAGGGCTCGTACCAGTTATTTATAATCAATGTTGGACATCTAGTCAACACTGTTTCTAAAAAATCGATACAGTATTACAAAACGGCACTGACACAGTGTCTTACACCCCTACGCATTGTTCTCATGTGTGTTCAGCTACGTGACTATATAATATGTCCCAGATAAAGGATAAAGAGATAAGAAATTCACACACTCCTATCACCATCTCTAATGACGGAAATGAGTTACCTGAGGACTATAAAAGTGAAAGTAGAATCCATTATCAGCAGATAAAAAGATAAAAACAATAAGCAGCCTGGAAGACAAGAAATTGTATTACTGAGCAGAAGCTTACAGAAACACAGAGCTGCAATTTCACTTTCTATTAACAGTGACTGCAAGTCATTGAATTTCATGTGCCAAACCTCAAAGCATAAACCATCAGCTCTGCAGTATGAGAATTTCCTCCCAGCACTGAAATTCAGAAAACTGCAGAGCAAAAACCATATCGGTGATTTATTGAGAGCTGGGATCTGCCAGACAGCTTGATTATACGATGCAGAGAAGATAATCAACAGTGGCCACAGACAGACATCTGTGTGAAACTTTATAGGATGAATAGGGTTGTCATGATACAAGAATTTTGATGCCAATGCCAAGTGCATCATCACGGTACATCGATACTAAATCAATACTCTGGCTATAAACTAAAAAACACTCTATTAGTCCCATTTGGATTGGCTTCTGGGGTGATTTCTTCTACAGAAACTCTGTGATTTTATTTCTGTCCAGATGTCAACCATGTCTGTGTTTTTCCCCTCATCCTCTAAGAAAATTACAGACTGAATTACCTGCCAAATCAAATCATTGTAGTCATGTCTGGACACAAATCTCTGAATTTCCAGGCAGATGTTATCTAGCGTTGGAAAATAAATATTTTTGGCTGCTGCTACACGCCATATTTAGTCTTTTAACCACCAAATACCTTCACCACTCTCAAATCAAAAAAAACGACAGCTTTAGAAGTCACTCAATTTTCAATTTGGTCTGGATGGAAGACATTCCAGTCCTTATTTTACCTGAAAGCACATTATGTGGAGGTAACAAATTAAAATCCGTATGAAAGATGAGATACCAGCTTACTATACAGACTTGTTAAACAATAATCGAGGCCTATTAAAAAAGTGATTATAAATCACAGTGAACGGTTTTTCAGTGACTGATGCTGATCTTTAAAGGAGAGGGATTCTCTAAAATGCAGGACACTGTGTTCAGTCTTTATTTTTGATCTGAGAAGAATATAAAGAAAACTTGTTTACTTGAAACAAAAGAACAGGTTTAGAAGTTATGTCCTCTTAAGAGTGGTGAAATTAACACTAGGGGGAGCTCTAGCATTGTTGTATTGCAGCCACACTGACGAGACTGCCTGCAGATGTGCCTGTAAATGTGACATTTTTAGTTTAGGCCTTGTGAGAACAGGCCGATGGTTTAAAAATGATCAGCCAATGATTAAAAATTGAAATAATTTTTTTCATTAATTGGCTAACTAATAGCCTGTCTCTATTAGAAAGCACTGAAAGCATTACAAGTCAGAGTATAAACTGATGGCTAGGATTGAGTCTACAAATATTTTCTTATTTACGATTACTGGCACAACTCTAAAGGTTGATCTATGCTTCTGCATCAAATCTATGGAATATGTACTGCATGGCCTTATAGTCTATGTCATAGCCTAATGTGCACCTCCCCAGAAATATAACTATACAACATGGTGATGACTCAACTCTGACTGGACCACATGGGAGCAGCAATGTGGAAGCTGAAGAGAGTTGAGAAGAGATTAAATGAAGTCTGTAAATACAGTTGGCCAGACTACAAAGTCTGCCAGACGCTGTCATTCATGGTGAGAGATTTCCTCAAACTTTAGTTTGAACGTAATGAAGGAAATCCCATTGCCAACTAGTGTTCTGGAGGACTAATTACAAAAGAACACACACCAATGCTCATGTAGGCTCACTCGTGGGGACAGTAGAACAAATCTGCCTTACAGACAAACATGAAAATCTACCTTTATTTGTAAAAATCCACAAAAATAATCTGGAGGAAAGCAAATAAGAAGAGAACGCCTTACTGCTCAGTCTAAAAGTTGACGTGTGGCCAGTCTGATTGTTTTCTGGGTGATTGCCTGTTACAGCTCTCCTGCAGTAAAATGAGACATCTGGTTATTAAAGCGTTGCTCACTCAGGTTTTATGTGGTCATTGATAGGTTACAGTCATGTGCCGGATGCTGGTCTTCTTCATCTACTTGCAAGCTGTCCAGATGTGTAACAGATCATGTGTCCAGCTGAACTTAAACCCTCTATGCGGCTGACGTTCACTTGCCTCTGCATTATTGAAATGTTCTCATGAATAAGAGATAAACAACTATTTAGTCATTCCTTAAAAAGATGAATAAAAACAGCCCTCAGTGGCTGGTGCAGAGCCAGTGTAAGTACAAGGGCTTTACACCAGAACATTCACATACTGATATGACTGAACTTTAAGACTAAACTGTTGTCAACAAGAACATAAATGACTTAAAATGACATGTTCAAGTGAAAATGCACATTCATGAAAGAGACTAGAGATGCCATGAGAACTGATATTTCAGTGCCAAGATGATTTAAAAAAAAAAAAAAAAAAAAAAAAGTGACGATTGATGGTTTATGTACTGAAAATACTGCAGATCTACCAGGTCATGCAAAGGCAGAACAATAATCCTACATGTATAACCAACATCAGATACAAAGCAAAGAACACTAAAACAGTAACAACAACAACAACAACAAACAACATGATGAATGGCATTGGTGAAAGCAGGAGATACAACAGGTCTGCTGTGACTCTTTAAGTACTGAGAAATAAATTCTAAATTTTAAACTTTCAGTACTTTTAAAAATGACAAAAAAATAGATGTTATATAAAAGTGTAAAAATGTATAGGAATGAGCGTTCAATATCAAACATTTGGTGTTGGACAATGAGTGTTTACAGCCTTGGTATTAATAATCAATATCAAAATTCTAGTATTGTGACAAAGCTAAAGACGAAAATACCAATAAAAACAAGTCAAAATGCTCACGTTAATATGATCTATAGATCACTCATTTGAGGTGCTACTGGCAAACCTCAGAGTTTATTTATGTGCCTGTTAATTGATTAACAAACCTAATATTGCTGATTGGCAACAAAGAAGAAAAAAATTCAGTTACTTCAACTTTTTAGATGATTTTAGAGCCAAGTAATCAAACTCAGGACATACCAGCTGCAAAAAAAGAATAATTCTCAAACGGATCCAGACACTGAAATGATGGCCTGCTTGCTTTCTCCAGACAAAATAAAAATAACACTTTTCATAAATCAGTGCACCAGCCGAACGGGCTTTGTAAACCGGTTTGTAAAGAAGTGAGGAGAAGAGTGCGCTGAAAAGGGAAAAGCGAAAAAGTAACTCGAGTCTTTATAACTTTGTAAGACATTTTACTACAATGGGTACATGTCCTCCAGTTCCTAATCCCATAATAGCTCCAAATGGACACTTCAGATAAAATGAAGTACAGTTCAGCAAAAAGAAGAAGTTCTTCCTGTACCAAAAAACCAATTGATCAGTCAACAGCTGCTAGAGCTTTCAGACCAACAGGGATGCAAAAAAGATTTACATGAAACTTCAGGCCACATATTTCCATCAAAACCCCTGTTCAGACTGGATTAAATGTACATGGGGGGTTTTGCAGTAATTTCTTCTTTTACAGGAGCTCCTCTGTGATTTTATTTACATCCAGATCCACCATGCCTGAATTTCTCCCCTCATCCTCAGAACATTACAGACTAAATTATCTTGTTTTTTAGCCAACTCAGAACTCATTTGATCAATATAGTTCCATCCAATACAAATCTCTGACTTTCCAAAAAGTCTTGAGGTGAAAAATTAAGATTTTAACCACTGTTTAGTTTTTTAACATGCAGATCCACCAAAACCCTTCACAAATCACAAGCATTTAAATAAAATAACTAAATAAATCATATTATTATTATTAATATTATTATTATTTTTATATATATATTATTTGTTATATTCTGTTTGGATTACTTCTCCTGTTTGCTTTATACATAAATACACAAAAATGACTAGTGTGGCAACCAAAGTATAAGTGGGATAACTGCCTGACATTAATGACTGATGAGTTAATGAGGCGTTTGCCATTTATTTCATGTAACAGGACACCTTGGACAATATCCGTCACATATGATATGCTTATCTCTAAAATACAGGCATAATACAGGTTACCATTAATGATCAACTGATTTATTTCAATAGCTGATTACAATATTTAGACTGCAGGCCGGGTGATATAACATTGATATCATCTTTGTAAATATAAATCTAACAAATGAAACAATTAATAACTTGAAATAAAATGACAGGTTTATCAGTCAAGCCAGACTGAAGATGAAATGAACACTAGAGGGAGCTCTAACAATTAGCTACCATGCTAATTATGCTGCCTACAGATGTACTTGTAAATTGGAAGGATGCTAATAATCAGCCCGTTTATTTGATCTAATTAGTTACCACGAGGTGGCTGCTCTTAATATGTACTTTTGCTCTTTTTTACAGATTTGTTATTCAGTGTCAGAAACAACTTAATAATGTAAGAATCTGTGTAAAGTGAGTGATAATTTAAACTCAGTCTACACTATGATTACCTGGTGGATTGTGAGCATCCATTATTAGCCCATTACATGAGCCATATTACTCAAACTGAAAAGCAAACTCAGGGTAGTAAACATGTCCTGGCTGATCAACTACATTAGGGGCTCAGGGAAAAGTGTGTAGATATGATTTATCATTTGAAACGCTACAACTTTCCCTTTGTGAAATCAGGTGAGTCTGCGCCACAGAGGCTGGACTGCAATTAAAAGCAAGTGCAAAGTTTTATAGTCTGTTTAACTTTCAGGTCATAGTAATCACTTTAAATAAAATTGATTTTCAGCTCAAGAGGAGAGTCTAAATCTTAGTGAAAAATTTATTCTACCCTGAGGCCACAGCCTGGACAAGTATGCAGTATGCTAATGCGCCCCCTGTATAGTGTGTAAAACTGCTAAGAGAAATCTGTATGAACCAAACATCAAAATCTCATTAAACACTGAGAAAAGTGCATACATCACATTTACATCACTAATCAATCACTTATTGAGTGAACACCGGATGGAAGAAGCAGCAGCAGCAGAAGAAGAAGCTAAATAGAAGAAACAAAATAAGAAAAAACAGAAGCAGAAGAAGAGGCAGAAGAAGAGGCAGCAGGGGGTTTCAGTGAATGTTCAAGCACTTCAGCTACATGTTTGCTGTTCTGTTGTGCTGTCCAGGGGACATAACCGGTGACCCTTTGGTCCTGAGTCCACTTCTCTGACCTGTAGGCCAAAGCTGAATATTTTATATCACAACTCCTCATAAAATCCAGCACATTCAAGCATTTCAGATCAAACCGTCATCTAATCAGAAGCTGTAATGAGTGACTGCTATGAGACAGCAGGGTGGAGGATTAATGGAGGAGGAGGCTGTCATGCTTGGCAAGCTGTGTGTTGACAACACGCAGCCATTCTTAAGAGGCATTCTGAGACAGGAGTGTGCTTGAAGCATACACACAGAACTAATTGATTCCTGTCAGCTCAGGGCTCCGGGTGTCCTTTCTCTGAACTTATGGCTCTCCCTTTATCAAACTCACACAAAAACTGCCATGAACTGACTCCAGCCCAGCAGGAGAACCAACAAAGGCCCTGTTTAACGGTCAAGCACCATGAATGCTGATTTTTCTGCCTCCACTCCAATCCTGCACAGCCTGAAGACAGCACTTTAAAGCTATTTCACACTCATACAGAAAGTCATACAACACGGAGCAGGTGCAGATAGAACATGTACATGTCGTTGAGATAGAGACGTAACAATCCATTGATCTGTACTGATGCATGCAAAATAATGCAGCAAAAATAAGACATGCACTTTTCAACATCTGCATGACTCCTCTCTGCATGCTACACTCCTCCTATGCTGCAGGGGGCAGTGTGTGGTGTACGCCGATTTATTTGCCAATATTCACTATTACAATAAATAATTAAATACATAAATAAATAATTAAATAATCTCACAAAACTGTATATATAAAAAAATCAACACAATAAGCATGGCAGCTACACCGATGAGGCTGCCTGCAGAAGTGCCTGTAAATGTGCCATTTTTTGTTTACTGGCCTTGTTATTGCAGGTCGATGGTTAAAAAAAAATCATCAATTCTGATAATTTCAAAAATCAACCAATCGATTAATTGGTCCATCACTAATACTGGCAAATTCTGATACATCAAATATCACTAAAGGGTATCATGGACTGACCTCTCCTCTAAAATGCTACTAAATTTGAAAAACCAAGAACAAATTAATTTGAGGAAGCACTTTCGCCCCCATTGCTACATTTGTTTCATCATTAAAACCAGAAGCTTGAACATGAAGTCAGCAACAGACAAAATAAGCAAAACTCAAAAGCTGCCTGGTGAATCAGGATGCCAGTATGTTCACCTCTCAGTTGACACAGCGCTTAATCATGCTGGATGTCCAATTAAGGTCGGGAGACACCGAAAATCATTCAGCAAATTGCAGAGATTAAGCTTCAAAGGCCCTGAACAAGAGGAAATTAGCCAACGCAGCAGCGATGCTGGATAGAGGACGCAAACCTGAAAGAGTCTGAAAGAGAAATTACGGGGTGGGCCAACAAATAAAAACAGACATGACTGCTGCTCCTGCACCGCTGCAGCGAGGAGAATGGGCCATTTCTTCCAATTTTCCCCCTAATACTCCTCAATTTCATTCCCCCTCTTCCTTTACTCTTCATTTCCTTTTCTCCACCTCCATAACTCCTGATTTCCTCAGGTTAATCTTTTCACTCCCACTCTCTTTTTATTTGGGAAGCTGCAGGCTGTGGGTCTGATCTCTGCTCAGGAGGGCTGCAGGTAAAAGCTACATCTAGGAAGACTTATCCCCACATGTGAGCTGTGTGGATTAGATGACAGCAGGTGGAAGACCTGCTGCGCTACAAGATCTGAGTGCAGCCCTGCTTTGAGGATCCAGCGATCCAGCTGCCTTCTAGGCTACACTGATCTAGGATCAGCAAACTTCTAATCTCAGGAGCAAATGTCGAGTTCTGTGAACAGACTGGAAACCAACAGGGTACGATGGCTCCCACTGGATCTACTCAGGTTTCCCATTAGAGGATTCAATCCTTTCTGAGTTTGAGGAAGTATGTAAACAATTCAGTTTTTGTGATGTCACAGAAACCAGCACATTTAAATAATTTAGCTTACAGTGCCTATAAAAATTATTATTGTGAAAAAGTTCATAATTCTAAAAAAAGTGTAATTTTATATATTCTATAACTATTTCACAATAAATGTTCATTTAAAAAGTTACATTTCAATCCAAAAATTACAATACTTCATTTGGAGTTAAACTACTCTTCAAACAGCATCAAAATTAAAACACAAAGGCTTGAAATGTGTCACGTTACATGTAAGGAATATAAAAATATGACTGTTTACCTTTTTAAAATTTAATTCTAAATAAAAATGAACTTTTATTTTTGAAATTGAAAATTTTTGAAAATGCACTAGTGCAGCTCCATTTTCACAATAAACTGTTTCAGCCTGGATTGCTTCCTGATTGAGGCCTAACAGAGGATAGAAAAGCAATTTTTAAGCTATTCATCAGTTTTAATTCAAAAAAATAAAAACAATATGTTCCAATTCTAAGGAATTAAAAGAGGCTCAAAAACAGCCAAGTAAAAATAAAACAAAAACTGTGGTTACATTTTTGATAAGTGTGTAAACCCACACAAACATCAGCAGGCCAAGGAGCAAAAATAAAAGGAGAAAACGGAGGACATGAGCCTTTTAAATGCAGAGCAAAAAAGGGTGCATGTAAAGATGCCCGTACATGCAGGACCTGCTGAATTCATTCGACTGACTCTATGAATGTGATCCAGTGTCTTTGCTAAGGGTTAATAACTTCCCAACAAGACACATTCAAATATTTCTGCTTGAATTCAGGTCTTGTTTTATTTTTTAAACTCTCCTTCGTGGCTGTGATTAGCTTTAAAAAGGACACATTTCTCAGATGGAAAGCTGGTTCCACTGCAGTGGTGATGTGAATGGAGGAAGATGCGGTAAGGCTTGGAGATCAAGACCGTCTAAATTTTAATCTTAAGCCTCATTAACTTGCATTCAGTGTTGCATTCAATTTAAATTCAAGCAAATAATTGAAATGTAGCAAAAATGGTGCAAACTATGTTGCCTTTCCATCAGCTCTGTACAAGCTCTTCCATCAGCTCTAGAGAACTGTAAACTATGAGCAATGAAGCCACTAACTTTGTGCAATGTCCTAGTGAAGGTTACTGAGAATTAACTTCTGGCACATCGAGTGCCTCCCAAGAGCACAGCAGTGGTGCCTCATGGTGCCAGAGGGGAACAACAACTCTGGCAAGTGGTACAGAGCAATTGAAACCACAGTGGACCAGTTAAGCTCTATAATGAACACAAAAGCCACAAAGAAAGTGTCGGGATCACCACGGAGTGGATATTCCCACTAGGTAGGTGCTCATAATATCCTGATATGACTGAACTGAGAATTGTTACATCCCCAACAACAAACTACCTAAACCAATATTGTTCCATCAAATCTTCTTCAATATACACATAAAAATGTACTGACGGCCAAAGTGACCCATCACACAACCATGACAGCTGTGCACACTTCACAGTCACAGTCAATGGTTCTTAAAGTGGGCTGATAAGCAAAAGGTGTCAATGCCAAGAGCAGCGAAACACTCGAGCATCTCCTTCAGAGAGGTCAGCAGTGTCAGACGGCCAGAGTTAGCAGGACTGAGATTAGTGCGGCTGTGAAAGGAGAACTGCATTTGAACTCAGCCTCGCTTAGCCCGCCTTTACCTTGGCATGAAAGGAGCAGCTCAATGCTCCACAGGCCAAGCTTCGCATCAGACATGAACACACCAACACACGCAGATGAGGCCGACATCACCGCCTCAGAGCAGAAGAAGCTCATCCACAGTCTCTTAACAAAACAAACAGTCGAAAACCATAAATCTCAATATGTACTGACCCACAAACCCGCAGCTTCTCGTCAGTAAAAAAGAACATTTTTCCTTTTTTTCTGTCAGTTCATGATCATGGACATTTCCTACAAAATCTATTTGGACCTGTGAAGAACCACACTGGACTAAATTGAATTGCAGCCTCCGTGTGCAATCAATTATATAAAGGCATGTCTTGAAAAACAAACTTCAGAAGAACCCTCAAAAAAACAAACCTTGTTATTCATACATTTACTGCAATGCTATTTGCTCTGGCTAATGCATGTGAAGAATACAAATGGAGCACTTAGCGTACTTAAAGCAAACGGCTTTATAAATCCGTCTCCGTGTCACTCAACCCTTAATATTTGGTTTTATAATGTGGTGCCACACAGCTAAGTCCATCGTCCCTCTCCATTAAGAATGACTGGGGAGCTGATAGTGGATAATGAAAGGCAAATGACCAGCAGACTGAGCATAATGGATTTATAATGTCATCCTCATCATTATGGGCATAAAGCTAATATCTGAAAAATAGATAAATGCAGCAAAAACACAACGTAGAAGAAGCTCGTGGTTTCTGTAGCTTCAGTTAGTCTCAATTTTAAAAACGGAAATGGTTCCCAATGGTTTTGTTTGATAAATCATGTAACGAGATGATAAAACACAAATACTGCTGTCGCTTATGTAGATACACAGATACATCCAATGA
>BRDA01009009.1:114416-138250 GCA_036984385.1 Crenuchus spilurus
GAGAGCGAAAGCAAGAGAAAGAGCGCAAGAGAGAGAGAGCGAAAGCAAGAGAAAGAGCGCAAGAGAGGGAGCGAAAGCAAGAGAAAGAGAGCGAGTGAAAGCGAAAGCAAGAGAAAGAGAGCGAGCGAGAGCGAAACCAAGAGAAAGAGAGAGTGCAAGAGAGGGAGCGAAAGCAAGAGAAAGAGAGCGAGGGAAAGCGAAAGCAAGAGAAAGAGCGAGCGAGAGCGAAAGCGAAAGCAAGAGAAAGAGAGCGAGCGAGAGCGAAAGCAAGAGAAAGAGCGAGCGAGAGCGAAAGCAAGAGAAAGAGCGAGCGAGAGCGAAAGCAAGAGAAAGAGAGCGAGCGAGAGCGAAAGCAAGAGAAAGAGAGCGAGAGGGCGAGAGCAAGAGCGAGAGAGAAGGTCCAGAGGTCCTCCTCCTAGGTCCAAAATCAGCTTTAAATAAGGTATCTGACTTAATATTAAATTTGGCTGACTCCCCTGCTCATCTAAGCTCATCAGCTAAAAATTTGGGTGTCATAATCGACTCAGAATTATCATTTGATCAGCATATAAGTCACATTACAAAAATAGCTTTACACCTTCGTAACATCTCTAGGTTAAGAAATGCCCTATCTCTACCTGACGCAAAAAAATTAGTACATGCCTTTATTACTTCAAGATTAGATTATTGCAATGCACTACTGTCAGGATGCTCCAGCAAAAACTTAAATAAACTCCAGTTAATTCAAAATGCAGCAGCCAGAGTCCTCACTAAAACAAGGAAATTTGATCATATCAGTCCAGTCTTATCAGCCTTACATTGGCTTCCAGTTAAATATCGTATTGATTACAAAATCATTTTATTAACATATAAAACCCTGCATGGTCTCGCCCCTGAATACCTGCAAGATAATCAGCTGATGCCATTAAAACAGCAACCATTAGCGTGCTTAATCAGTTCATCACTGCCCTCTGATTACCTGAATTTAAAACCTCATTAGTGCAGTGTGACAAAAACCTTAAAATGCAGTTCATATCATTATACACATTGTGATACTGTGATGCATTTTTCTTTCCAATTTAATTTTAGGAAACCTCAGCAGGGCATCCTTACATTACTCGTTTCCACTGAAGTGGAAGAGTCTAATAACTGAAGATAGATTACAGCGCAGCCGTCTGGTGGTCTGGGAGTTTAAACACAATCCAAAATTTACCAACTATCTTTTCTATTCATTAAAAATCCGTACTGTGTTTGAGACTTGATACAGCATCACAAAACATACTGCAATATTCAAAATCATCAATATTGTCTTACACCACTTGCAAACCAATTATGTGTCTAAGCTAAAAATTTAACCCTAAAATCTTAAAAATGTGTGATATAACAAAGACTTTAGATCTTACACTTCTGAAATGAGATGAGACATTCATAACATACAACTTCAACATAGTAGTGCTATCTCAATGTCTTATTAAAAAAAAACAACAGTACCTGCTGTGCAAATGAGCAGTCAACCCTACACTTAGTGCTGGGCGATAAAAACGATTTCAATTTGTTTCACAATAATTTTTCCCTCGATGATGATAAGCCGGGACAATAGAATTCGATAAGCATTAACGTTCATTTCCATTTCCCGTCTGAGTAGCTTGACAATGAGTTCTGATGTGTGGTACTGCTGTTCGTTAGACAGATCCTCCTCAACAGCACCGCCACTGGTTACACCCTAATCACACAGCACACTATCAGACTGCACACTGAACTGCATGCTCCGTTGTAGGAGCTCATATGAGAGCACAAAAACAGGGTTAAACCAAGTGCGCACACACGAGCAGAAACAGCTGAGTTGAGCAGAGAAACGAGCAAACAACAACTTGAGCTGAGAGACAATATCTGCATCTTTGCACAGGTGCACAGGACTCACTGCTCGCCTCTCACTTTTCTTCTTGATTCTGAAGTTTCTACTCGCTGCATAATTACAGCAGGAAATACGTTAGAGGTCAAAGGCTTGCTAATGTGTTCATTACAGTACACTAACAGTTCTAAAGTTAGAACTTTGCAGTAGGATTTTTTTTATCTTGTAAATTTTTTTTGTTACACTGTTATATTTTCTACTTCTTTGCAGGACACATAACAGAGGAATATATTTTATTTAAAAAAAATGTTTATGTTAGAAGTTTTAGCTCTTCTGGGCAGGGGAATCAAAATGTAAATTTACTAAGTTTAGTTCCAGTGAAATCTTTAACTGTGTATGAGTAATTTGCATTCTGTGTTCTTGTATATTATGTTCTGGCAATACACATTTGAATATTTTTAATAGTAGAATTTCATATATTTAGTCTGATGTTTTTAGAAAGATATTTAAAAACTATGACAGTGTTAGAAAATGTAATATTGTGATAATTATCGAGATCGATAAATATATAAAAAATTATCATGATAACATTTTTGGCCATATCGCCCATCTCTTCCTGCACTCTTATGGTAAAGAGCACAGAAGAAACAAAAATATTAATAGTCATAACAGTAGTTATAGTAAAAGCTGTAATAACAATATAGTAATAGAAAATGAATAGTAATAGCAATAATGGGAGCAAAAGTAATAATATACTGGTAATAATAATAATAATAATAATAGTAATAGTAAAAATAGTAGTAATCATATTAATATTAATAATAGCAGTAATAGCAATCATAGTGCAAATTACAGTGCAAATGCAAACCTCACAACTGTGCTGTATAAAGCCAGAAAAAAACAGAATTAAGTTCATCTTTTATATGTTTATATTTTATAGATTATTATATTTTTATTTTGGGCATCATCACAAACTCAAACATTTGCAGAACAGTCGCTCAGTCTGTTCATAAATAAAGCCGTCAGAATAACTTCTGAATGCTGAAACACCCAGATTGTCACAAACTATTATAAACCATCACAAAATATTTACTGAACCAACAGCCTATTCCTGTACACATTCAATACCAAATTCAGAACACTTGCGTGAGCTGGAACAACACTCGTCTGCAGACCTGTGAACAGCGTTCATATGTTTTGTAAGCTGTTCTAAATAAGAGAGTCTGCTAAATGAATAAATGTAAATGTAAGAGAATTTAATGAATATGAGCGCTGATCTGAAGCAGTCGAGTGCTGCTGAAGCGAACTAGCCTGCTGTGGAGCTGAGTGGGTCGTGTAATTAGAGGAGGGCTGTTTCTCAGCTGTATGCCTCTCTTAGGTCTGGGTTGAATGTTTATTGTGAAAATTCATATCATGAGGAGTAAAAAGATGATACATCAGTGTCACTACCATCAGCTGTACTCTTTCTCTTTGTTCTGCGAGTATAAGAGTGGTAGATTGCCCTCTCGGGATGCGACGGTTGCAGTGTGTTTATAGACCAGTTTCACAAAAGTATAAATGATAGCTACTGTTATCACTTATCTACGCCTGTGTAAAAATCAGTGCTCGTATGAAAAAAAGGGGAAAAAAAAGTAGAAAATAAAATGATGTGCACATCATACTGATTATGTCCAAAGAGAGAGATGGGAAGAGGGACAGTGAAGGAGGAACAGAGAAAGGTGAGAAGAAAAGAGGAATGCATGGAGAGAGAAAGATGGGAAAGAGAGAGAAGTGGAGGCAGGAAGGGAGGACGAGAGGGATGAAAGAGGAGATATGAAAATGGGGACAAAAGAAAGGGGAATAAGGAAGAGAAGAAGGGAATGAGAATGGAAGGAAATAGAAAGTGTGAAAGGGGAGGAAGAAAGGGGAGGACAGGAAGGGGAGTGAAGAAGAGGAAAGAAAAAGAAGGAGGAGGGACAGAGGAAGGAAGTGGAGATAGGAAGTGAGGGGAGAAAGGGAGGAGGACAGAAGGACGGGGGAAGGAAGGGGAGGGAGGGATGGGTGAAGAAAGGGGAGGGAGGAAGAGAAAGAGGGAGAAAGGAGAAGAACATAAGAAGGAAGGAAGTAAGGAAGGGCAGGGGGAGAGAGGAAGAGAGGGTAGAGAAGGAGAGGAGGAAGACAGTAGATGGGAGGTAATGGAGAGGAAAGGTGGGAGGGGAGAGAGGAAGGACGGAGACAAGAGGCAAAAAAGAAAGACAGATGGAAAGAGAGATGGAGAGGTGAGGGAGAAGAGGATGAGAAGGAACAAAAAGAAAGGGAGAAGAGAGGAGGGGGAGAGAGGAAGAAAAATCATCCCATTATGCTGTGGTTCTCATTCCAATTCTGCCTGAAAAAGCTTTCTGTTTCAGTGATGGAAGCAAATCTGTATAATTGTTTTCAGAGCGCGCACAAGAGAGAGAGCGCGAGAGAGAGAGCGTGAGCGCGAGAGAGAGCAAAAGCAAGAGAAAGAGAGAGAGCGCGAGAGAGAGAGCAAAAGCAAGAGAAAGAGAGAGAGCGCGAGAGAGAGAGCAAAAGCAAGAGAAAGAGAGCGAGCGAGAGCGAAAGCAAGAGAAAGAGAGCGAGCGAGAGCGAAAGCAAGAGAAAGAGAGCGAGCGAGAGCGAAAGCAAGAGAAAGAGAGCGAGCGAGAGCGAAACCAAGAGAAAGAGAGCGAGCGAGAGCGAAACCAAGAGAAAGAGAGAGTGCAAGAGCGAGAGCGAAACCAAGAGAAAGAGAGAGTGCAAGAGAGGGAGCGAAAGCAAGAGAAAGAGAGAGTGCAAGAGAGGGAGCGAAAGCAAGAGAAAGAGAGCGAGGGAAAGCGAAAGCAAGAGAAAGAGAGCGAGGGAAAGCGAAAGCAAGAGAAAGAGAGCGAGGGAAAGCGAAAGCAAGAGAAAGAGCGAGGGAAAGCGAAAGCAAGAGAAAGAGCGAGCGAGAGCGAAAGCAAGAGAAAGAGAGCGAGAGGGCAAGAGCAAGAGCGAGAGAGAAGGAAACTGAGCTGAGCTCCCAGCATGTGTGCTGGATTTGATGAGAGAGCTGTTTCAGGAGGATTACAGGCAAGTACAGGAACACACCAGCCTACACTCAAGGACAGCTCACAGAAACCTGTAGCACAGCGAGCGCAGCATGCTCAACTGGCTGGAAAGTGGAGAGTCATCTTCTCTATGAACACTAAGCTCATCAGTACCTAATGGAGCTGAAACTTCACAAATGTGACTTCACAAATGTGCTGATGAGTGGAGGTCACAGAAAGTCTGCTTACAGAGGTGTAAGTGGGATGGCAAAGTTTCATCTAAAACAATCCTGTAGGGAAAAAGGGCCATTTTACAGTACTTATTAGGGATGCACCAAATATTCAGCAACTGAAATGACGGAAAAATGAAAAAACTAAGTGAAAAGACCAAATCATTTATAGCGAACAATGGTGTTTTTATGACACTGTTGTTCATAATTCCGTTTTTCCTCACCAGTTAACAAAACACAGATTGGAAGAAGACAATAAACTGATGAAGCCAGAATGCAACGGCTTAGCTTTGTGTTTGTTAAATATATGTTATATATGTATAATAGTCTTACATGTAATGTAACATACATGCAATATTGAGCTTCTATTCATTCCCGGAACCACTGGTTCGCATCTTGAACTTTCTATCTTGTTTGAGAACTCTGCGGTTGCTCCGTCTCAAGACGTAAGAAGCCTCGGTGTGATCCTGGATGACCAGTTACTGTTTTCTACTTACATCGCAAAGTTAACTCAGTCATGCAGGTTCCTCCTCTTCAACATTCAATGGATTCGACTCTTTCTAACTCGAGATGCCTCCCAGGCGCTTGGTCAGTCTCTTGTCATCTGAAGACTTGATTACTTCAACTCACTCCTGGCTGGTCTTCCTATGTGAGACATCAGGCCCCTGCAGCTGATCCAGAATGCAGCAGCTCGACTGGTCTTCAGTCAGCCTAAGTTCTCCCATGTCAGACCAGTGATACGTTCCCTTCACTGGCTTCCTGTAGCTGCTCGCATCAGATTCAAAACCCTGATGCTTGCCTACAAAGCAAAAAATGGACCAGCCCCTCTCTACCTAATGGCAATGGTCAAGTCTCAAGCTGGACATCGAGCCCTTCGAGCTTCTAGTACAGCTAAGATTGACCAGCCATCCTTCAAGACATGTGGAAGACTGGCATCAAGACTCTTCTCTGTACTAGCACTGAGGTGGTGGAACAAGCTCCCACTGGTTGTTCTAACAGCAGAGTCCCTCACAGTCTTCACACACAGACTGAAGAGCATCTCTTTGTGGAGCACTTAAGCAGCACTAGTTTAAACACTTATTGTAATGCATTGTAAAGCTCTTATATTGTGTATAATTGTGTATGTTTCCTTCTTTCTAGGTATTAGTGATGGTTTAGTTCTAACAGTGTCTGAACTGAAGAGTAGTCTGGACTCTAACCGGTCTGTACTAGCTGAGATCATTCTCTTAATGGAGACAAAACACTTTTCTACATCGCTGTGGGTAAGAGCATCTTCCAAATGCTGTGAATGTAAATGTATTCATGTTACTATTTTTATAACATTTATTTTAAATATAAAATAATAAATTAATTAAATTCATGTTATTAAACCTAAATGATGTCAAACCAACTTATTAAAATACTGACATTCATTCCTGACATGACATTTTGGGATGAAATGAAGGACCATGGAAATGAAGGACCATGTTTGGTATTAAGTCAAATGTTTTGTTTTCATTTTCATTTCGCTGCATCCCTAATATTAAGCATAAAAAAAATATTCTACAGCTCATTCAGCTGGGACTGCTGCCCTGGCAGCCGCTTCTCCAGTAACCGAGTACAGATCAAAGGTTGCCTCTTCTGACTATCTTCACAATAAATAAAACATTATTAAAGAACTAAATGTGCTCTGAACAGCTAAACTCTGCCAAATGAGGTTGTGATTGTTCTTGCACTGTGTAATGGCTGAAAGCCTGCATCTCTTTAACAGAGGAGCGCTCACTTCAGCAAGCCAAGTGGGTTGGTGGGGTTCGTGGGGTGGTGCAAAGGCGAACGAGAACTGCATGATGGGATGAAGGAGTACTACGGCTAGTTAAACACACAACACACAACACACAAAGACCGGGTCAGCTTCAGCTTTGCCTCTGAGGAGGAAATCCCGGCTGGCGGGGGCTGAGTGAGCGCTTCCTGTAGCTCGCTGACCCGTGAAGCAATCCCTCACCCAGTTATAAGTTATAACGGAGACTGATGCTCCTCCACACTGCTTCAGAGCTTTGGAGCCCAGTGAGATTCCAGTGCGCTGCTCTGATCTGAATATTATAAAGAATCATGGGCCTTATTTTTGTACCTAACTGTTAACAGATTTCTGCTATTTTTCATGTTTACCTTTTAATTATGTAATTATTCTTCCACAAGCTTTCATTTTTATGTTTTAGACAGTGATAGGAGTGGAAGTGATGGAGTAGTGGCGGAGTGGCAGGAGCATAGTGGCAGTGGAAGAGTGGTTGTGGTAGAGCGGCAGTGGAAAAGTGGCAAGGGAAGAGTTGCAATGGAACAGTTGCAGTGGGAGAGATAAAAGTAGTGCTATAATGCCAGGGGTAGAGTAGCAGTGGCAGAGGCAGAATGGCTGTAGTAGTGTGGCAGTGATACATTATTGGTCGAGTGCTAGAGTGGAAGATAGCGAAACGCCAGACTGGCCAGGGGCAGAGCAGCAGAGGTAGAGTAGCAGAGGCAGAATTGTTGTAGTAGAGTGGCAGTGGTACATTAGTGGTAGAGTGGTGGTTAAGTGGTAGCCAAAAACTTAATAAATGAACCTCATATTTGGATGAAAGCACATCTCTGGGAAAGCTCTCGAGAACTCTCGGAAGTGCATTTAATACAAGAAAACACAAACATCCTGCAATGGTTCAAAAATGCAGCTCGTTTTTGAAGAGGGATGTGAACTCTGTTAGCCCTGACAAGCCAAACTCACTTCTTTCCTCATATAAGCACTTAAGCTAATAGTGAAAAAGCGGTCAGTCTGAATGACATTCCTAACCCAGCACTTCATTTCTGAGCTTCTGCTATGAACAATGTGTAAGCAATGTGTAAAATGCTGCCTATTACAAAGACAAAAGTGGAAAATTGACCATTCAAACCTCCAGGGACAAAGATTTAAGAATCCTGACATTTGAATAATTATTGGGAAATCGTACTACTGACTCCCATGTTATTAGCCGAGTGAATCCAAGTACTTTGTTAGTTATTCAGGACGGAGAAGTCATTCGTGTGTCACAACTAAAGTGTTCAGGTGAAACACTAAATTTAAGGATTAGGACTGTCTGAGATAAAGATCACTGGTGAGAGGCGAGCACTCCAGTCTACCAGACACAGAAGCTAATTTAATGGATCACTTTGCTCAGGTTTGAAGTAACTGCCTCCTTTCAAAGTGTCATTCATTTCTGAGCAGCACCACTCTCTTCAAGGGCATCGTCAAGTATCCTACAAAACCAGCTCTTCACAAAGTCAAACATATTTGGAGCTCTAGTGATGACTTTGAGCACAAGTTTGTTCGAGAGGAAATAAGACTAATTTGAGAAAGGTTTTATCTTCTGAGCATGTAAGATATTCTTTAATTATGTACTGCAAGACAGCGGTGCGGAAAACCTGCTGACCACACTCTGAAAACCCTTTTCAGGCACAAAGGTGTTTTTTGGCCAATTTGTCCATTCAAATGTCTACCTGCGATGTGAGAGAGGACAGCTGATACTCACGATCAGTGCTGTAATCCACTGGTGTTGGTTGCACTGGTGGTGTGACCTCCTCCTCTGGCTTGGCCATCATCGTCCCGTTCTTCTCTTGCTTGGCTTTGCGTACTAATGCTGCCAAAGGGTGGTCTGGGTCCATGACCTGTAGGGGCTGGAGCACAAACACAAAACTTTATGCAGCTGTATGACTTGTATTTCCTAACTCATACTGAGAACATTCAATGCATATCTCTAAAATTGTAAATATATATTGTTTTTTAAATATACAATTGTTTTCCAAGTAAATATGTTTCTAAAGGTGCTATTGACATTCTCACCAGATGTTGATAAAAAACCATCCAATCCACACACCCAAATAAATCAAACCATAGAGGTTTATAAATTGTGTGTAAATGAGAAATGACACAGGGGAAAAGTATTCAACACAAAGAGGGATGGAAAGTCATGGCACCAACTGAAATCATCAGTAATTAGGAAGCAATCCTGCCACTTTGTGCAAATTAATATCAGCTACTTCAGTCCCAACTGATGGCCTATAAAAAGGTGTCTCATTACCAAGGCGTTACACAGGAAACATCTCATGATGGGTAAAACCAGTGAACTCTATCAAAACCTTTACAACCTTACTGTTACAAAACATATGGATGGCAGAAGAATTTCTAAACTAATGAACATACCAGTGAGCACTGCTGGCGACATAATTCAGAAGTGGAAAGAACATAATTAAAAGTGAAATGAATCATCAGAAGAGTTGTCAAAGAGTGAAGGACCACTTGTGGAAAGCTAAAGACTTGAAGGTACAGTTGGTACAGCAGGTACAGTTGTTTCAAAGAAAATAATAAGCAATGCACTCAACCGCCATGGCCTGTGTACACGCTCACCATGCAACTGCTGAAGGAAAAGCACATTCAAAATTTGCTGAACAGCATTTAGACAAGCCTGTGAAATACTGGGAGAATATAGTCTGGTCAGATGAGACCAAAACTGAACTCTTTGGATGCCCAGAAACACCAACAGTAAAGTTTGGAGGTGGGAACATCATGGTTGGGATTGTTCAGCACAATGCACTGTGGCACGCTTCGTATAATTGAATGAAGGATGAATTGACAAATGCACAGAGACATGCTTGAGAAAAATCTGCTGCCATCTACCAGGTTGATGAAGATGAAACGAGGATGGACATTTCAGCAAGACAATGATCCCAAACACAGCCATGAAAACTCTCAATTGGTTTCAGAGAAAATGAACCTGCTAGAATGGCCCAGCCAACCACCTGACCTGAATCCAATTGGAAAAACTATGGAAGAAACTAAAGCTCATAGTTCATAGAAGGAGCCCAATGAACCTCTAGGATTTAAAGAGTGTTTTTGAGGAAGAATGGGCCAAAATCACATCTGAGCAATGCATGAAACTATATAGCAGGTGGCTTGAAGCTGTTGTCACCTACAAAGGCTTTTGTACAAACTATAAAATACATTTCAGTAAGTGTGTTCAATACACTTTTCCTGTGTTATTTTTCCATTATTACACAATTTATGGACATCTATGATTTCACTGATTGGCATGTGTGGATTGGATGGGTCGTTACAATCATCTGGTGAGAATTTCATGTCAATAGTACTTTTAGAAATGTATTTACTTTGAAAATTACTGAGGTGTTCAATGCTTATTTCACCTTCTACACACACACACACGCAAAAGTATTCACCTCGTTGGCATTTTTCATGTTTTTCTACCTCACAACCTGGAATTAAAATATATTATTTGAGGATTTGCATAATTTCATTTACAGAACATGTCTACAACTTTAAACATTTGATTTTCTTTTTATTGTGAAGCAAACAACAAATAGGACAAAATAAAAGAAAACTTCAATGTGCATAACTATTCACCCCCCTAAAGTCAGTATTTAGTAGAGCCACTGTTTGCGGCAATTACAGCTGCAAGTCGCACTGGATAAGTCTCCATGAGCTTGCCACATCCTGACACTTGGATTTTTGTTCATTCCTCCAGGCAAAGCTACTCCAGCTCCTTTAAATTAAATGCATTTGCTGGTGAACAGCAATCTTCAAGTCTGACCACAGATTCTCAATTGGATTAAGGTCTGGGCTTTGACTTTGCCAATCCAATACATTTACACATTTCCCCTTAAACCACTCGAGTGTTGCTTTATGAGTATGCTTTGGGTCATTGTTCTGTTGGAAGGTGAACCTCAGTCCCAGTCTCAAATCACTAACTGACCGAAAAAGGTTTTGTTCAAGAATATCCCTGTATTTAGCACCATCCATCCTCCCCTAGACTTCAACCAATTTCCCAGTACCTACTGCTGAAAAACATACTCACAGCAAGATGCTGTCACCACCATGTTTCACTGTGAGGATGGTGTTCTTGGGTTGATATGTTGTTTTTGCGCCAGACGTGGCGTTTTCCTTGGTGGCCAAAAAGTTCAATTTCAGCCAGAGCACCTTCCTCCATACATCTGGGGAATCTCCCACATGCCTCATGGCAAACTCAAAACAAGCCTTCCTATTTTAGACTGTAGGTAAAGGCTTTTTTTCTGGCCACTCTTCTATAAAGCCAAGTTCTATGGAGTATACCCCAATCTCTGCTTGAGAACTCTGTAAATCCTTCAGGGTTACCTTTGGTCTCTGTCCTGCCTCTCTGATTAATGCCCTCCTGGTCTGAGTTTTGGTGGGCGCCCCTCTCTTGGCAGGTTTGTTGTGGTACCATGTTCTTTCCATTTGATAATGGATTTAATTTTGCTCTGGGAGATCAGATATTTTTCTATAACCCAACACTGACTTGTACTTCTCTACAACTTGTTCAGAGATCTCTTGACCTTCACTTTGTTGTTTGGTTAGTGGTGCCTATTGGTATGATCATGTAACACTTCACAGCAAAGGGGGTGGATACATATGCACATGCCATTTTTCAGTTTATATATATATATATATATATATATATATTTTCACTGCAACTTAAACTATTTTGTGCAGATGCATCACATACAATTCCGATTAAAACACCATTTAAATACAGGTTGTAATGTGACATAATGCGTAATAAGACAAAGGAAAAGAATACTTGTTTTACTGTTTGAAAAGTACTTGAGTCAAACTCTAAATGAAATATTCTAAGCATCTGAGATTATGGATTTCTGGTTTGTATGAGCGTTAAGCCATTCTGATCAACATCTGAACAAAAAAAAAAGGCTGGGAATTTCATTTTGGAATGAATATAAAATGACAGTTTACGGTTTTTTAATTCAATTATGAATAACTTTTCAGCACAATATTGCATCTTTTAATGTTTTACTGGATTTATAATAGACGATTTTCCAGGTTTCAAGGACTCCCCCATTGCCTAATACATTATTCTTCTATGGCTGGGCAACACTGGGTAAGATTTTAACAGAAAATGAAGCATCACTATTAGAGGACAATTCACAGTCCTCATACATCTTTATTTGAAGCGTGCTGCTTACATACAATCAGTTTAACAGCTTATCTTAGCCTGTATGTGAATTTTATCTCAATCAGCCAGGATCCTGAACCGTTATGCTATACTTGCTCTAATGTTGCTGTGGGAAATCATAGCATGAGAAGAATGGAGATATAAAGTCACTCCTTTACTAACTGAAGCAATGGAACTTTTGCTCAGTGAACAGCATTACGGCAACATTGAAGACTAAGGTAATAAGGCACCTTGTAATAAGACCAAGACAGCTGACCTATGCTGCCTTCCCAATGGGACACAGCCTTTGTCTCAGCAGCCCATATGGTGCCTATTTGGGAAGCTTTCTCCAATGTGTCCAAATGTTTGCAGACACCCCTTGTAATGAATGCATTCAGCTACTTTAAGTTGACACAGATGTACAAATGGACACACAGCTTGTCTGGTTCCTGCAGAGAAGTACAATGGTACCTTGGGATACGAGCAGACCAACATATTAATTTTTTAAGATATGAGCGACTCCGTCCGTATTTTTGTTTGAGATCCGAACGAAATTTCAAGATACGAGTGGCTGCTGCTAGTTGGCGCAAAGGTCCAGTATTGGCAGCACAACACCTGTATCTCATTCTTTCTCACGTGTTACCCTCAGTATCAAATACAATATCATGCGCTGTACTCCTTCTTGCATATATATATTTTTTTAATTGATGCTAAAAATGTTTTAAACTGTTAAACTTTTCAAATGTAATAACATACATACAGTAATTATTAAAAAAAAAATTTGGTAAAAATATTTTAAACTCTTAAATCTAGATCATTTTAATAACATACATACAATAATTATGTTAAATACTGTTAATATTATTTCGTGTGCGCGTGTCGGACCTGAACATATTGTAGAGACTTGCTGCTGCTTCTTAGTGAAAATTATTTTGTACGGAACTGCAAAGAACAAACTATGGCATCCCATTCTTCAGCCAGTTGCTGAATTTCTTGGCAGCAGTCTGATGCTAAAGTGAAAGCGATTTTACTGCACAGCGCGCACTACACATCTACACAGTACCACGCGCATCAAATTCCCAGCTAATTTAAAATGCTACAGCAAGAATTCCCCAAAAATGATTTTACACTAATATTTATTGAAATCTGAACTTGAAATATTTTGTTATGCATTGGTAAAGTGTATATATGTGTGTTTCGTAATTCAAAACATGTTTTTTTGTCCATAATTTAGAATAATTTGGGGATGCTTCACAGGGCTGGAACGGAATAAATCAATTTCAGTTATTTTAAATGGGAGAAATTTGTTTGATAAACGAATTGACAGACTTACGAGCTCAGTTACAGAACGAATTAAACTCGTATCTCAAGGTGCCACTGTACTGCCAATAGTATAGGACTCTCTGGAGCAGATAAAACTGTTGGCCCTATGTCTAATGTCAGGTGTGGGCTAGAGGGGTATGAAAACACCCCCCCCCCCCAACATTGAGCTTTGGAGCAGTGCAGCTTTGTTCTCTGCTCCATCCAGCAGATTTGGGATGAGTTTGGATGGTGATCATCCAACATCATGACCTCATCAACACTCGTCAGTGAATGCAGTCAAATCCTCACAGCAATCTAGTAGTCTTCCCTGGAGAGTAGACACTGTTACTCCAACAAAAGCAGGATACACTCTTAAATATCATTGACTTTTGAAAAAAACAATGAATGAGAAGGCGTTCCAATACTTTTATCCAGAGTGTCTAACATTTTCAGTTCCCACCATATATGTCGGTCACAATTACATCAGTGTCACTTAGTCATGTGTATATTGTAGAAACTCATGTCAAAATTATAAAAATACTATTAATTGTGCAGCCCTAATTACGTTAAGCACTGGAGGGAAGAACTTATTTGTGAAATGTTCTGGAAATAGCTGTATTAAATAGAAACAGACTTATTTTGCCAACATTTTGGCAACGTAATTATGACAAGGCTCTGAATGATCTGAAGTTGAAAAAGAAGCCTCAAAGCTGTGTTATGAAGTCTTTTGCGTTATGACAGATAATCTGATAACATATTGACTTATTTAACAGTCTTTTATCTCTTCATTTACTTTTCTGCAGCCATCACAAATGACAGTGTGACACAGACCAAAAATATGCAGAATATTAAATCAAGTGAAGGGAGTTTTAAAATGATTTATTCCCATCTATAACAAATAAAAAAAAATCAAAAAGCACTTTGATGTCAGATGCTTTGACAGCAGGCCCAATTATGTCAGGAAATGTAACAACTTAACAGAGTTTTTCAGCTAATTTCAAAGTGTGCGAGTTGAATACTGGAACAGCGTCGGGCAAGCAATTTGAAAAACACTTTAGAGCCATGCACAGTCCTGTGCTCAAGTTCGGGCACTCCTGGTTGAATGAAAAGTGAAACTAAACTAAACACGTTTTGCATACCAGATTTCCAAAATGTTAAACTTAAATTTTTTTTTAAAAAAGTTCAGATTTGTTCTCTGTAGAACTTATTTTCACTTCAAATAAATAAAAAAGTCACTCTTCTGCATACAGCTTTAAAATCACACATACAAACATATCCCATGGTCTTATTCAGAAATGCTTTCCTACAGTGTTTTTGATAAGTAGTGTATGATAAGTAGATGGCAAACGTGGGAGAAGTTGTTTAACTGCGTACCATCAGTAGCAGTTTGACTGATTATTAGTCCTACCCTATAATCAAATATTTACTACTATATATCTAGTAGACATTTAGTATTTTTCTAGTTATCTAAATCAGTACTTTTTGTTATCTATGCGCATATTTGGCAGAAACAGGATTAAAAACACACTTTTATTCTGGCCCGAAGTCCTCCCTGCAGCACTGTTTGATTGGTAAAAACGTGGACCACATATCAAGTGAATCAAATCAAACATGCTATTTATTGTTTTTACAGTTGTCTAAAGCTCAAAGCATAATTTTTATAAAGATCTAATATTAAACTATGTTCACTTAGTGGAAGCTGTAAGAGTTGTGTACTTGTACATTTTCCACACTACAAATATGACATTTGTGATAAATGAATATCAGCCCCAAATATCGAATTAGTTAATTAATTAATATCATGACTGCCATCAGGCCGGAAATACTTGACACCCAATCAGTACAATCCTATTACACCATTACAACATATTTTGTAGATATAAATGACTGCTTCAGACAGAACAGTTTAAATATATTTTAGCTCTCTAGAAAAGTATGGCATCATCAACTCTCTTAAAGCAAACTGAAGTATTACCACATGTTATCACCTGATGTGACGTATTTGGAAAAATACTGCGAGTTTACTCCAGCTGCTTCAGAAGCTACTAAAGCTCAGCTTCAAGACATACCTTCATTAGCTCTTCCAGACGAGAACTTTTCTTAGTCGCAAACAGACTCGGATGGAGATAGTTGCCATCCCCATCATCATCGTCATCATCACTGTCATCAGAATTTCCAGATTTGGATTCTGTAGAAAAAATAACATTTAAAACAAAAAGCCATTTGTGACCTTACTTAACGCTACAGCTAAGTGTATATCTGATAAATAAACTGCGCACACACATTTTTTAGTGAATTAAACAAGTAGGATACGTGGAATCTAAGTAAAAATTGCAATGAAAGTGTATAAGGGGTTAGATGTGCATTGAAGTTTTGTTTTTGTTTGTATAAACAACATGCTGTGAGCAATATATTCTGGATGTATCAAATATAATACAAAACAAAACTTATATATGCAAGGCATTTAACTTTTCCTAATTGGTCAGAAGGTCCAATAAACATGTCCGTTTCAAAAAATCTGAGTTTCCTGACAATCATTTGATGGACTACTACTAGAGTATATTTATCTACTCTAAATATACAAATATACATATGTATTACTGGTGTTGTCATTTCAGTTTAAACTGAGTGACATCTGGATGAACTTGCCCTGTGGCTGGTCCTGCTTGCTGTCTGAGGCAGGTGTATAGCGTCCCTCCTTCATAGCTCGGAGAATATGTTTATAGTAAGGGTTGAGGTAATGGTCGAAGCGCAGAAAGTCAAACTGAGAGTTCCCAGCCTGCTTTGCCTTGAGCACTATCTCAAACTGGGCTCCTTGCTTGCAGACAAAGTTGGCAGTTCGCTCAATAATGGCATGAGTCTTGATGGTCGCAGGCTGAAAACACAATGTAGGAGATGAGATTTGATCAATTAACAATTTACAAAGAAAAAAGGCATACATTTCACACCACCATAAGGGAAAGACAGAGGCAGCAGAGATTTGTGCGTACATTAACTTTCAAACTCATAAAAGTGAAATCAAAAATTCATGAGCAAAGGTTTGATGTGTGGTTCTTCTTATCCCTACAGATCAGACACCAACCGAAAAAAAAGGGATTTGCATTTAATGGACGGTTTAAAATAAGAACTTCATAAAACTTCGCTTACGTACATGCCTGCATATCTAAAAGCAAACAATTTAGAATGCATATAAAAGAATTGGTTATGCATTTTTAAATGATAAATCTCGGAGCTGGAAGAACTTATCAAAAACTGAACTACATAGCGTCCAGTTAAAGAGCGAACAACTTATTGCTTTCAAAGCCTTCGAGGCCGAGAGCGCCAAATCCTTCTCGGCAGCAACCTTGCAATTATGAAGATAAACAACCCGACATTCTTCCTGAAGTCCTCATGCAGAGAGAGAATACATCCTTCCCCGGCAGTTGTTGTGCGCAGGCAGTCTGTGAAGCCCCGCCACAAAAAAAATAAAAAATAAAGAGGGTAAAGAGAGCAGCTGCAGATTAATAATTCAGCAGAGACGTTCAAAGAACCTCACCAGCTTAAAACTAATTGGGTGTTTCAAGCCAGAGCGATTGAAGGTTTCATTGCTGCGGCTATCAAAATCCCATTAGGTGAAAGCTCGATAAAAAAATTGTGTAGGTACGGCTGGAAGCAAAGGCCTTCATACTGCCATGGGATCAATGCTTGCAAACGTGAGGTTTAAGGGGAGTGATCAGAACATCTGGGCCTAAGAGTCATGTTAGGGGAGCATTAATCTCCACTGTAGAGGTCATATGCCTGCTGCTTGTGAACCATGTGCCTTTCCCGAGCGATGAACACGCCGAGATAAAAGCAAGCCGACTGTCGAAGGCTCACAGATGAAAGGAGCTACTGTACTATAGCACTAAAGCAGTGTCGCTTAGAATGTGACCCTTCTCTCTGGTGGGCTGCAGCACTTAGGAGGTCTTCAAAGGTCAAAGATGGTGTGAACTTAAAGGAATGGATCGCTCAGATATCATATTAACAATGTTACACCAGGTGTAGTCAATCAACCAACAAGTTTGAATTTCAAGTCCAAATCTTTTGCTTCTTTAATTTGAAAACTAGAGGTGTGAATTAAATAGCCACCCAAATAGCTTTGTCACTTCTGTGAAAATACATCACTAACACTCAAACTGCACCCAGATTTTAATTAAGGACTAGTGATGGACCAGTATGGGGTTTTCAATGGCAGATGCTGATATTCAGAGTGCAGGTCAGCCAACGGGCAATACATATAACACCAATATCATGGTGCCTACATTTTTGCATCTAATATAAAATGAAGAAACAGAACATTTGTTGACTTATAACAAAAGGATATGTTTATCAGTCATGTCTGATCTGCCCACAGAGTGGTGAAATTAACACTATGAGGAGCTTGTACATCATTCTACAGCAGCCATGCCAATAAGGTTGATTGTTTCCAAATGATCATTCAATGCCAATTATCAAAAACACCAATAATTGACCCGACTAACCAATTGACAAATTACTGGGTCCATCACTAACAATGCCATACTGTGTCCTAAATCACATCAATGATGTGATGCCCAACACCTTAATTAAAAATGTTGATGATACATTTTTACACAAACAGGTTAGGTAACTATTGAGTTCTACTGTTTGTTAGCAACATTAGCCACTGAGCTCCAGTTCTAAAACTAAATATGCAAAATGTGGATGTCTTCGGTGATCAGCTACTGTACATCTGAGGTAAAGTGGAAAACTGTCAACATAAGTGAAGCATATCTGCCAACAATGACTGACCAAAACCATTAACTGACCAGTAAGAGGAGCTGTATAAACACCTCATCTGACATAAATCCTAAAATATTACATTTTATGAGATGATATCTTAAAAGATAGACAGCTTAGCTGGTTCTCAAATCATACCAGCATTGAAAATGTAACATCGCTGAGAAATCAGAGGCATGCATATACAGTAATGTCCCATATTCATATAAAATGAATTTTAAACATCTCAAATTTATAATACAACACAATATACTGATTAAATCAAATGAGCCTGAATTTCCAAGCATCGTCAAGACTGTAGCTTGGGCACCTCGTCATACAGTATACCTACTTCACTTGAGGCAAACTGCGTCTGGCTCAACAAGATTTCAACGCAGTCTCTACTCATATACCCTGAAGCAGTCATGTTCAGTTATTCAGTTAACTTACACTTCTATGTAACTTCAATGTTGGGTTTGAGTAGTAAAACTGACCTGAACACTCAAATCTCGTTTTAAAAGCAGCTGTTTAAATGTAAAGATTGGATGCTACATCTAAAACAGACTCCACAGATTGATTTTACAGACCAGCCTCTCGGGATGGAGACTGGAGAAACACCTTCTCTATACCAGATAAACAACTTTTTATTGTGGACTTCAGTAGTTCAAGCTCATCCTAAACTGTAATGACTTTAAATAAAACGGTTTACAGTTTCCTAATGACATATACACTACCTGGCCACTTCATTAGGTACACATCTATTTATAAATTCCTTGATTATTAAACTAGGAATGCATAAGATAAGATAAGATCATTTTTATTTGTCATTGTGCAAGTACAAGTACAAGTACAAGTACAACGAAATAGAGGCCCCAACATTTGCATTTGCATTTGCCAGGAGGGCAGCCATTAAGGCGCTCACCTAGATGCATGATGTACCAGTGACATTTCATTTGCTGATATAGGAAAACTAAATTATTATCAGCCCCATACTGAAATGAGGCCTGATATAATTCCAACTTTGCTCGTACAGTGGGATACCAACAGCATTCTCGGCTCAGGATGCTGAATTTTACATTATTTATGTTACAACTATTGTTTCAATTGTCGGCAATAATCAACTAATTATTGGCTATGATATTATTTTAAACGCTTTTGACAGGCCGATTAATGTGTCAGCTTTCTTAATCAAGCAGATGATTGTTTTTAGATCATTTGAAAATTATTCATCATCATTTGGACTGCAATCACAAGACTGGTGAGCAAAAAACTGCACATTTACAGGCACATCTGCAGGCAGCCTAATCAGTGTGACTGCTGTAGAATCATGTTAGAGCTCCCCATAGTGTTGATCATTCTACAGGCAGATGAAGAAATGACAAAATATCCTTGTGAATAGAGAGCAATTATTTTATCAGATGCAAAAAGACAATATATCAGCCAGCGGCTGCCCTACACTCAAAATATACATATCAGTCACTGACAAACCCAAAGTGGTTGATCACAATTAAACCCATTAAGGGTTTCATTCATATGGGAAAACTGGAAGCTTGTTGGTATGTCTGAGTGACCTACTTCAGGTAATTTCAGGAAGAGTCATTAAGGTGCTCTTTAGTAACAAGGTTAAATATCGCAATATCCCAAAATTCTCTTCACGCCTAGCCAGTCCTCCATGCCATGATTAAATGACCTTTAACATCTGAGGCAAATCGATGTAAAAAGGTTTAAAAGGCTCAGGAAAAAAGAGAAAGCTACTCATGCCTAGCAGCCATTGTATTCATTTATAGAAACTTACCGACTCAGTTATTCAAAGTGGTGGTGACAAACGGCCTATGAAATCTACCTCACAGGAAAATATTCCACGTAACAGCTACGATGAGACTGTCTGATACTGTTTTGCAAAGGTTTTGCATATTAATTAAAAGGGTTGTGCTTGTAGACAATGCAACTCCCAATCAGTGCCGTTTTCAAGAAACCAGAGTCAAGTTTGTCTACAATTCAGCACATCAAAGCAGCCCTAATGGCTTGGGTTTACGTACTCAACCACTGAATTATGCAAAATATCTGAAAAATTGATGACTTTCCCCTTGTATTTAATATTTACATACAGCAATCAGCCATAACATTAAAACCATATGCTAATATGCTTCCAGTAAAAACAGCCCTGAACCACCAAGTCATGGACATCCCTGAAGGTGTCCTGTGGTATCTAGCACCAAGATGGGATCCTTTAATTTGTGAGGTGGAGCCACTTCCCATCAGACTTGTTGTTCTAGCACAGTGGTTCTCAACCTTTTGCAAGCCTTTTGCATCAGTCAGGACTTAGACACGTTATTTAAATGACTTTACGATTGTAGTTCTTTGTTTGCATGTGTGTGTGTGTGTGTGTGTGTGTGTGTGAGAGAGAGAGCGAGAGAGATGTGTGGTAGTGGTAACGGTTGAAAATGCAGGCTAAATAGCTAAGCTAGCAGTTAAAAATAACTATCTAGGGCCGACATAGAAAGTCTTTAAAAACCTTTTGGTGAGGTTAGTCTTTAAAAAGACTTTAACGGATAAGCGTTTGGATGGATAACAGCAGAGCACACAAGCACTGGACGATAGAAATAGAGCGAATGAGCTACCGCGTGTGGCGACGTTCATATTTTATATAGCACTGATGTCACGTCGGTTCAGAATACTGCTCTCTGATTGGTGGATTAGAAATGAAGCTGTGTGGTTCATTTGTTTGAGGCGTTATAATGGTCCAACCACTTACATTTCAAAGGGGGGCGGGCACTTACTGCCTCTCCTTTGTACTAATAGTCAATGTGTCCCCACTGCGGGGGTGTCCGCACCCAACTAGGGGGTTCAGCCCCCAAAATCTCCCCCCCGCCCCCCGGTTGAGAACCACTGTTCTAGCACATCCCACAGATGCTCAGACTGAGAGCTGAGGAATTTGAAGGCCACTGTGTGTTCTGACCTCAGCTGAAAAGACCCCATACTGCCATGGCGCCATGCGACCCACAGCATGTGTGAAAGGCTACAGTGATTAATACAGGAGCATACTGCGTGTAACATGGTTATGGTTTTTGGTATGAAGTGGGCTTCAAGAGCCTTGAGTCAACAACCCAGTTACCTGGACCCTGTCAAAGTCCACACGCTGGCATATTTTTCATCCTCCAAAACACTGTCTATGTGAATCGAGTGTTCTCTTAGCATGTAATAGATCCCAGCCCTTCACACGCAGCACTGTTATGTGATAATCAGTGTTATTCACTTCATCTCTGAGTGGTATTCATGCTGCAGCTTGTGTGCGCATTTACAGAATTTTTTATCTTACCAGTTCAACATCAGGGGGTATGACCAAGCCTGGGGGAGCCACGAACGGTTCTTCACAGTCTTCCTCTGGAGGGTCAGGGTCTGGAAGGTTGAGAGGTTGAGAGAGTGAGAGAATGCAAGAGTGTGATGAGAAAGAGAGAGACCATAAAGCAGTTCTCGCCAAGATACTGCTCAGTGACAACAACCTTTACAGGGGCTAAAGTACCGGAGGCCCTTTAAGTTTCACTTTTAGTTACTCAGACTTTTTGAGAAGCCTCAGGTCCCATCAGCTCTGTTTACTGAAGTAACTCCCATATACCCCCCTCTGCCCGAGATAACAAGCGGACAGGTCATCTGGAAATGAAATGAAAATTTTATGCGGTGTTCACTGCAGGGGAGCTGGAGATGCATGCACGTGCCTGGCGCATTAGTTCCAAACCTGACGGCTTTTGGCCAAGCGCGTCTATTGCTCCTGTACCTTGTTATGGGCTAATGGAGATCTGTTTGAGCTGATTAAATCAGAGAATTACAAAGTGCCTGAGGTGCATCCTAGCCTCACTTCCCAAAGCTTCTAACTACTTGCACCTTGCTGGTTCCCCCGTCTATCAAATCGGCTCACTTCTCCTGCCAAGCTTACATGGGGGACCAAAACAAAGTAAGCAAATGTGGAGAATGTTTTAAAAAAACCTGCAGAAACAGGGTGACATCAGCTGACCCAACAACAGAGCCATCTGCTGAGGGACGCTTGTGTGCTGGCTGTGTGGTGACTCACTCCTGCCAGCTCTTTTATCAATTATTTAAGATCGCAGAAAGGCAGTTCATTCTACTGGAGCCAATTCTGGCTGATATCAGGCACAACTCCATCTACAATAGCTCTGATACAGGTAAAAGCTGCGCCAATGTGGAGTCATTTGCAGATGAACAGGTCTGTCTCTAAAACTTCGCCAAGCACCGTCAGCCTTTCCCTCGGGAAGATAGCCTCCGTAATAAAGAACCACAGAAAACCGCTACCTGATTTTCCCCAAGACTGTTCATCACAAAAAGCAGTGCAAAGTTAAATTTGGCAGTGCCTGTGGGAGCTGAAACAGAGAGTCTTCACATTTGAAATGCTGGAAGCAGTATTGGAGACAGGAGGGCCTTGCCCGTGTTGTAAGTCTAATGAGTAAAAGTAAGGACAGGTGCTTATGAATAATCATGAAACAGAGAGGCTATTTCTGTTTGTCTCAGAATCTAATTACCATCAATATGTATGGAATTTCTGCTTGGATGGCACAGGCAGACACAGTGGATCAAAACCCCCAGGCCACACTACAGTGGGGAAAAAAGTATTTGGTCAGCCACTGATTGTGCAAGTTCTCCTACTTAGAAAGACGAGAGAGGTCTGTAATTTTCATCATAGCTACACTTCAACTATGAGAGACAAATGAGAAACAAAAATCCAGGAAATCACATTGTAGGATTTTTAAAGATTTTATTTGTAAATTATGGTGGAAAATAAGTATTTGGTCAATAACAAAAGTTCAGCTCAGTACTTTGTAACATGGCAATGACAGAGGTTAAACGTTTCCTGTAAGTCTTCACCAGGTTTGCACACACTGTAGCTGGTATTTTGGCTCATTCCTCCATGCAAATCTCCTCTACAGCAGTGATGTTTTGGGGCTGTTGCTGGGCAACATGAACTTTCAGCTCCCTCCACAAATTGTGCCCGAGCAGTGTATTTGGGATAATTTTCATGCTGGAAGGCCCAGCCACGTTTCATGTTCAATGCTCTTACAGCTGGAAGGAGGTTTTGGCTTACAATCTCATGATACATGTCCCCATTCACTCTTCCCTTAACACGGATCAGTCGTGCTGTCCTCTTTGCAGAAAAACAGCCCCAAAGCATGATGTTTCCACCCCCATGCTTAACAGTAGGTGTGGTGTTCTTGGGATCCAACTCAGCATTCTTTTTCCTCCAAACATGGCGAGTGGACTTGATTACAAAAAAGCTCTTTTTTGGTCTCATCTGACCACATGACCTTCTCTCATGCCTCCTCTGGTCATTGGCGAACTTGAAATGGGCCTGGACATGTGCTGGGACCTTGAATGCCCTGCATGATTTTGAACCATGATGGCATAGTGCGTTACTAATGGTTCTCTTTGAGACTGTGGTCGCAGCTCTCTTCAGGTCATTGATCAAGTCCTCCTGTATAGTTCGGGGCTGACTCCTGACCTTTCTCAGAATCATCCTTACCCCATGAAGGGAGATCTTGCATGGAGCCCCAGACAGTCATCTTGTGTTTCTTCCCGTTTCTAATAATTGTGCCAAGCTGCTTGCCTATTGTCCTGTAGCCCATCCCAGCCTTGTGCAGGTTTAAAATTTTGTCCCTGTTGTCCTTAGAAAGCTCTTTGGAGTGTGATTGATTGAGAGTGTGGACAGTTGCCTTTTATAGAC
>BRDA01009011.1:9675-30916 GCA_036984385.1 Crenuchus spilurus
CTTAGCACAACATCGAGTCAACTGCAGGGCTGACAAGAGATTGGAATGCTTAGTCAGTCTATTTATCCCACAGAGCACAAATGAAGTCAAAAACTGTGATTCGTCTGTGCAGCCTACCATCGCAAAGCGATGACGGCGTGTGACATGACATCAAGTAATAGACAGATAAACAAGATTCTTTGTTCATTATTATCCCTTTAACAGCCTCACCAAGAAAGAAGTGATTGAATTATATATATAATGGTTATTCAGCATTCGATCCAGTGTATTCCTTGTGATATGGACATGAAACATTGCTGATTTGCATTCACACAAAAAAAAAGTTGCATTTCAAGTAACCTGTAGTCAATTGTTTAACCTAACATACATCTACCGATTAGTAGAGATGGCAAAATCATGCTGTGTTACATTCAATGCCAAAATGTGCTCTACCAAATGAGCAGAATGTTAAAGGGTTAAGATAGTATGTGTAGTCTAATGAGTGTAGCACTGAAGGTATGTCCAAAGCAAAAGTCATGCTGTACAGAAATATGCACACGACACATAAATACGATTCATCCACGACAGAACAGGTCATGTTTTCTCTTGAGATGATTAAAATTGCATTTGCATGAGCTGAAACATCTATGCCCCTGATTCCTCTCACATTTCTTATTTGGGTCACAGTGACCCAAACCTTCAATGTGTGGTCCAGTCTCTACAAATATTTTCACATCACTCATGTGGTGTTTAACTCCAGCAGCCAAAAGTCACATCATTAGGCAGGAGCACATATAAAAGTGATCCGCAGACACCTGTTGCTAAGCTACGGGCAGATGTGTTTTCATTTCCTGAATGACTACAGCTGCATTCGACATCATAACCACCCCAAGTTCAAACAGAAGAGAGTGAGGTACATGACCATTAGAGCTGGAACAAAAAGTCTGCCAGCTAGGGCAATGGTCTACAGTTTCAACTGACTATAGTGGTAATGAATAATAGAACCTCCACAGAGCCGTGCATGCAGTCATTAAAATCTTTCTAGACCTGTCAGACCTAATTCTAACTGATTTTTAAGTGAGAATTATAATCCCAAAATAACAATTATCTATTACTAAATCTATTCATTCATTTCTGTTTTATCAGCAATTTCAGTAAACACTAAAATCAGGTTTGGATGCATTTTATCTTAAACAGGATATTGTTTTCCAGCACAGTCTCTATGACCAACATAAAGCATATGTTGGCACAATAATAAAAAAGAGTAAAAAGAGTTATACTGAATTCACCTTTTGGTGAACAAGTACAATCTCACACTGAAACAATGATAACGTTTAAGTGAAATAAATTCATTCTCTGAAAAGTAATTCCTCTAGAGAAAAAAATACAGTAGTAATAAAGTAGTGTAGGAGACTGTAAATACAGGGATCTTTCACAGAGTAAATTTTTTAACACCCAGGACCAAATGCCCACTGAGTTTGGTATATTTAAACAAGGAGGAGCCTGCTTCTCTATCCTGTACAACATGGCTGCCCCCACTAAGATACAGTATGTATTAGAGAGATAAATATAACTCTTGGTTAGAGTGTTATGATAGTACAGGTATTTTAATGAATGCAATACAATACGTATGTCCAGAACTGGACCACATTCTCATTGGTTCTTTTGATGTCCAGGAGATGCAACACATCTGTATTATACAGTATGCATTTATTCCCATTTCTGACTAAGTATATGTGAAATGCATGTCTTGGTACAGTGTGCATCTCTGGGGCCACATGTGAAGTTTTGTGACTGGTTCATTTTGTCACATCACTTTTGAAATGATAAAATGATGAGAGATGATGTTTGTGGACAGTACAGCAGTAGAGCATTCAACTGCAAATGGCCAGAACTCTCAATCATTTCAGTATATAAACAACAGGCTTCACTCAAACAGTGGATCAGTGTAGGTGCATCAGCAATATTTGTAAGCATGCAATTCATTGAATCTTGATTCAGGAATTCACTGTATCCAAAAAGTGCTGGACTTCACCAATTATTCACATCATACAATAAACGGACGAACCTAGTGAGCATTTTACAAAGTAGATGCAGACAAGTGATGTAGAGACCTTTGGAATTGATCCACCTTTCAGAAAATATTCTTATGTGTTAAAGAAAACCAGAGATAATGAACCCCTCCCCCAAACATAATCCAGAACTGGTCCTGGGTGCAGACTCACATATTGAATTTCACCTGAAATGGGTGATTGTAGTTGTTTAGAAGCCAGTTGTCAGTTATTAATGGCCAAGTTGTGTTTGTTAATTATATTGTTTATGTAGTGCTTTCATTAGATAGGTTTCTGCAGCAGATAATTAGACACATTTATACAGTCATTCATAATTGTAATTTGTAATTACTTTAAAGGTTTAATTATATTAACTTAATTACTCTGAATGATGGACATTTAAAAAAAATTAACTGAACAATAATTGAAAATATATCATATGCATACATTTAAATATACAAGTGCAACTGATCTTAAAGAAGACATGTAAGACTTTTGAAATAACAATAGTAATAATAATAATAATAATAATAATAATAATAATAATAATAATAATAATAATAATTTTTATTATCCATCTTATTGTTGGCCTTTACTTTAAACTGCTCGAGCATAATTGTCTTCTTAAGTGAACTGGTCCTTCTCATAATGTGTCCAGAATAAGAGATCTTCAGTTTGCTTATCTGAGCTTCCAGTGAAAGGTGAGCTTTGATTGAGCATTTTTTTGTTTTCTTTGCTGTCCAAGTTCAAAGCCATCAATATTTTTCCTGACCTACTTTTTATTGTCCAGCTCTTAAATCAAATCCTCAAAGAAGACCACAGTCTGGACAGTTCTATAAATGTTCAAATATGTAGAAAATTGAATATTTATTGTTTTGAGGTCTGCTTACTGATCTGGGTTTACAGAGTGAACCAAAGAAAAATGGTTCAAAATATTTAAAAAAATACTAGTTACATTAATTTGCTTTAAATGTTAAGGATGTTTTTGCCTTGTGCATTTGCTAAAATTTCCAGTGTGGATATACAATGAGTCTCATTCACCAACCACTGTTAAGAAGAAATTGGTCAGTGGTCAAGAAATATCCAGTAGTTCCATAGTTTTCTGACATTCATGTGTGAAAGTGTGCTTTTTGTGTATAATCTATTCTTAATAAATATAAATTATATATACAGTGTATATATAATTTATACATATATTAAGAACAGAATCTACACAAAAACACACTTACACACATTTTTTTTTTAATTTTACATTTACATAATATTAAAATTTGATTTAAATTACAGTAACATTTACATACAATTTTAAGAGAAAAAAGTTAAATGTGTGAATGAGGTCCATTGGTTTTTTTTTGTTTGTTTTTTTTTTTTTTGGACACAGACAATATCAACAGTAGTCTAAGTTCTTGAATGGGCATCTATCTGAGTGGGCTGAATGCTGAAACCTGAGTGTGTGTGGGGCTGAGGTGTGGTAGTTCTTGAGCAATCTTGTCTGTTTAGGAAGCCAACGGAGCCCATTCTCCTTCATCTGTACTTATTCATCTTCCAGACAGCCATGAAAATGGAACTGCCGCAAATAACAGCCAGATTAGACATTCACAAACATGATTAATGGCTCTGAGACAGTCTGTGTGTGTGGAATATTAACAATGTCATGTGTTCAACAAGCACCTCTTGACAATGGTGTAAAGCTCCAGTGTCCATTAACACTAACGTAAAACTCACAGGCTTTATGATTATACTACAGTAGCACAATGTATCAGTGTTGAGTGGATACCATTAACTACTGAGAGGTGATCTGGATTTCTTGGGAGGCTCTGAGTTTATGTCATTGAGCTCAGATGACCGGGACCTTCTGAAACCTCCATTAGACCATTAAATGTTAGTAAAATGCTAATGTGTGAAACTGTGGGTCATAAAAATGGCCAAATGAGGTAGATTAATTTACAGTAATTATACAGACACAGGAGCTGTTAGTTATAATCATAAGGAAACACATCACAATCTAGCAAACACTCTACAGTCTACCTCTATGACCTCTTCTGTGACTCCTTCTTTTTAAACCACTAAGTGGTAGTGTTTGATTACCTTCATCACCATTATCCTCAGACAGGTTCTCTAAATGTGAATGAGAAAGACAAAGAGAAAGAGCAAGACAATTTACCCATCCTCGCACCACCCACAAATGCATTCTCTAAGGAGCCTGCACTCTTAAAAACAACTTCAAATAGCAGACTACCTTTAAAATGTTAAGCTAATTAAGCTTCTAGTCAACTACGTAAGACACAGATTATTGTTCTGTTGACATACTGTTAGAAGGTTAACAGATTTTCATTTTAATGGCAGAATGCACTTGTAGTTATTACCACATTTTCTTTTTACAGTTGTGGTTGAAGAAGCTTCACAAATCTTAAGCAGAAACTTAAAGCCAACATGAATTTATAAACTTTTAAAAAGAGAGTTAATCTCTTTAGTAAACACAATGGTTACCTGTAGTAGTGCACCTCCAAAAATTTGAATATCATGAAAAAGTTTTTATTCATAATTTAATTCAAAATTTAAACTCACATTTTATATTCATTACACATAAAGTGACATTTCAAGTCTTTTTAGTTTTGCATCAGATTGGCATACAGCTCATGAAAATCAGAAATCCAGAACCTCAGATATTTGATTTGAAATCAGAGGATCACAAGTTAGAACTGCAATGGGACAGCTGGGGCCTTAGAGAGCAAAATTGGCCGTGCTCTCTCTGGGTAGATCACATTTTCTCCCATCAACACTACCATGCAATGTCCGCTTGCTCCAGCATCTGCCACTCTATCTACCAGAGCTGGGGTGAAGACAAGCACAAGCCTCTTCTGATGTGTGTGATGTGACCAAAGCCTCTTTTCAAACTACTGCTGATACACCATCACTGGGCCAATGTGCTTGGAGGAAAAGGCAGGAACACCAGCTCCGATGGACCAATCAGTAGACACCTGAGCCAGCGGACATTGTATTTTGAAAGTGATGGCTACCATCTACCCGCCCAGAGAGAGCACATACATTTTTTTTGTTCTCTTGTGCCCCGGCTGTCAATGGTGAGCAGCATGACAGGGATTCAAACTCAAAATCCTCTGGTCACAGCCTCAAAAACTGACCCAATATGGGAACCATTTGTTACTACTATGTCAAACATTTTTTACTACTTACATACTTTGTGCTGCAGGTTTGCTTAAATGTTTTGAATCCAGTTTAAAATGACTATATTTGAGTGCCTAATCAAAATTGAGTCATTTTGGAATTGACATAGCATAGGTCAATTTCTCTGAACTTAGCATGCCAAAATTAGCTTGATAACCTCAAAAAGTTACCTCTGATCAATCCCAACATTGTGAACATCAAAATGGCATCACTTGTTGATAACAGTTCACTTTACTGATTTGTACTTTAGTTTTGAATAGGTTGATTGCTTCTTTGTCAAGCTTGACCATTCCTCACTAGTGCTGCTATGAAAGAAAGTACTTGTGGGTGGAGCCTGGATAAGTCAGCTACATTTCAGAATATGACATGATTTTAAAAAAAGACTTATTTACAGAGCAATGCAATGCTTTATTCACTGTTAAATTTCAAAATGCTTTCTTATCTCCTTCTTCTGTACCTTGAATAAGAAACAAGATATAAGGCAACACACACACATACACAGCTCATCTATCATCTACTCCACAGGCTAGTGGAGCACCTAGTGACCTACTGAAAAGGACCAGTGGGGACTCCCCTCTGCTTTATTCAAAAGCACCTACTGGCCTACATGAGGCCTCCTGCACCTACAGGGAGTCTAGTTTGGCTCAGGACAGAAGCTCCAGCAGCAGTAACACTACATTCAAGCCTTTACCTTCTTTTTCACTCTCTTCTGCAACCTCTGATAGAACCAGGCAACAACATACACGTCATCAGTAAAGAATAGATTCAGACTTCGAGGAACACAGCATTGAACTAGCTCTGCATTCCACTTTGCACACACTATAACCTAAAAAAGAAGCTATTTCTGTCTACACTAGGACTAATGGGCGGAAGGGGGAAGCAAAAAAGATGTTACCAAGCAGGATTTCTTCATATACGTTCTCCTCTGTGTCAATATAAGGAAGGGAAAGAAGAGGAGACTGATGAGAAATGCTGTTACAAAGAGAAATGGGACAACATGCGGGAGGTGACATAGCTTGATGTGGTTTGTCAACATAACTTTTCATGCAAAGGAAGCAAAAACAAAACTCTAGCCAGTGATGAGCAGAGAACATAAGCAACATGAAAGTGTTTTAATTATCCTGTGGCATCATGGCATTAGCATTAATACTGTTAATAACTGTGGTTTCTAAAAGAAAAACATGACATTACTTGTTTTAATTGTCTGTCATTGCCATTTAAACTCAATGGGCTTCATTCTCCAGTTCTTTAGAAGAAATTTCACCTTAAACCCCACTTACACAGATTTAATGAATTGTTAATTTTTTATTTGGGATTTGTTCAGTAAGAGCAGAATCTATACCCACTCAACAGCACACTTAACACACAGGTTTGAGTAAAAATAATTGGTTAATGACATTTTTCAATGATCCAGTTGCATATTATTACTGGACTTTAATTACAGTAATATTTTAAAACAAAACAAAACAAAGCTTTACTGGTGACATTGATTGGTGAATGAGGTCCAGTGTTGGTGTTTATCACCACTGCTAGTATAGTGGTTTACATAACACCCCATTTTTAACCTCACATTGTTCAAAAACATTTTGTTGACTAGCAGAACCATTTTTGGTGCTACATAGTGACATTTTCTAGGAGGTCCTTTAAAGAGCACCCTTAGCAAAAACAAGTATACATCGAGTACATGTTATTAAGTATATTTAAGTATAATAAAAGTATTTCCCTAAGTGTACTTTTATTTAGCAAGTACACTACAAGTTTACTTACTTGGGACTAAATTGGAACACTTTAAGTTCAAGTACATAAAAAGTAAACTGGAAGGATGCTCTATAATTAGAGTGAAATTATAAAATTTAGGGCACCCAAATGTCTAGCACCGGCACTGGATCTCAGTGTCACTGCCTTAGTCCGCTGAGCCACTTGGGGTTCTCAAATGAAATATTCCAATAACTAGAGATGCTGGATTCTGAACAGTAAAACAAAAAAGGCTTGAAATGTCACTTTATGTGTAATGAATATAAACAAATGACACTTTACTTTTTTTGATTTAAATGATAAACAACAATTAACTTTTTCACAATTTTCACATTCGTTGATGTGAAACTTTATACAAAATGTTTCTAGATATAAGCAAGACCTTCACTACGAGTATATGATTTTTAGAGTGTGAGATACTTTGGTCAGCCTCAGAAGAAACTTCAACAAGCTTCATTTACACAGCCATTCACTCTTGAACAATAGAACAAGCTAGTAACAATGTTACTTTACTTTACATTAATTGTTCAACCAGGGTGACAACAGAGAACAGAGCAGGCAACAGATCAACATCCCAATATCTACTGATGTCCTTAGTGGGCATATCTATTACACAGACATGGTACAACCTGGGTCCTTAACCACTTAGGTAAAGTAAAAGTGTGGAAGCCAGCTGGTGTGAATACATGTATACAGCTGTACTGACCCACTCTGGCCTCTCCCCTCTGTCCCATAGTGGCTGTGTGTGCCCGCGGAGGTCTGAAAATGGGGCAGTCAAGCTCTTGCCATCAGTAACTTCTGCATTAATGAATGTAGATTAGGGGAAAGGCATTATAAATGGATCAGGAGACTGATGGTGGTGAGAGCAGGGCTGCTGGGGGCTCAGAATGCTCATGAAGATGAAGAAGGGGACAGCGGTCCAAAATATGAGCTAAAATCACACATTCACATGGGACTATGACACAGCTGGCAAGAACAGAATGTTTTCACCAAGTTCAAAATGTAGCCCATTAAAAAGTATTTTCAGTATTATAATTTAAAATAATCAGGATTTAATGCCCTGCCCTCTGCCCAGTGAAGGGGTAGGGGACTAACCACAACCCTGATAAGGATTAAGCAGGTGCAATAATGAATGGATGGATGGATAATCAGGAAAGAAAATTTTAAATGCATTTCAACTAAAGTCAACTTGAAATGCTAATTGAGCACTTTTGGTCAATGGAAATGGGAGAGGAGGTGAAATATGATGTTGGTAATTACTGGTTATTATCGTCACAGGGACATGAAAATGTATAGATGGACAAACGTCATTACATTTAATCCAATTAATGAAAAAAAAGAAATTTTTCTTTTAAATGGTATTGTAAACAGCATCTTTAAATCATTTGCATTATCCATCTGTCATATCAACAAACTATACTCAAATACAGCTGCATGGTTTGGTAGTTTAAATGCAAAAGACAAAAGCAAACATTCAGAAATAGCAGATGTTGGAGGATTTTAAACAGCAGGGAAAGGTTTGAAAGACAAAGATAATAATTTAAGATCATTATTCTTAACAGGCTTTAAGGAACACACTGTTAAAGTCTTTTTTTTTTTTTACTTTTTTACAACAGCAATAGGAAAAAAACAGCTGCTTTGTGAGAAAATGCCACAGTAAGTGCAACAATAGAAACAGTTCAAAATGACTGGCGATAAAATGTTGCAACATTAATCATTAATCATCCTTTTTTTTTCTCATATGAGGCTACTGTCCCACATCTCTTTAGGTTGAGGGGGGGCTTAGTTTAAGACATTTTAATACTCCTCTAATAATTGTTTCACTGCTAAATGACTCCTAATTTCATTAGTGCCACATCAAACATTAGATTTTCATGGAAAAGTTCATTTCCGTTTATAATTTAATTCAGAAAGGTAAACTGCCATAGAGTCATAGAGTCAGTGGTCTGGATATAATCAAAGTTCCACAAAAACACTTATATAACTCTGCAACACTTTATCCTGGAAACAAAATTAAACATACCACTGAAATCTGACAGGATATACTTTTCAAATACAGTATATGTAGCTTGAATTGAAATTTTGATAGAGCATGAGTGCTGAGCTTTTTTTCTGCCAACTCACGTGATCTGTCATTCATATGATAAAGACATGGAAATTCAGAAGATTTCATTGGAGAATTAGTGGCCCAGGAATGTGTGAAAATGCCCATTTGGTCTCTGAATGACTCAGTAAAATAAGTGTGAACTCACATTTGTTAAGCTTTAGGAATAAAATCACATACAATTTCTAAAAACTATAATGTGTAGTGTGTAACCAACACCACTGTTTACAAAGTTCTGAGCTTATATGTCTTGGCTAGAAATGTTTTGAATGAGTTTTTCACAACATATCAGCACATCCGAAAATATTTTTTGGAAGGTCTACATTTAGAGCAGATTTAATCAAAATATAGATTTATGACACTCTTCCTGTTTTGTCACTGATTTTTCCTGAGTTTGTGCTGAACAAAAGCCTGAGTAACACATAAAAAAAAAAAAAAAAAAAAAGATATGTGTAATTTGTAAAAAGTCAGGGCATGTCAGATTACAGCACAGTGTGTGAAAACAAGGATTAAATATAACTGCCAACATCAAATTAATTTTCTATTCTGGCACACAATAATTTTAATGTCATCTAATCTAAAATATTGTGAAAGTACCCATGAAAGAACCCATGAAAAGCTATATATACAGTATATATATATATATATATATATATATATATATATATATATATATATATATATATATATATATTTTAAACATATGGTAGTGTTACGTCATAACAACTGTGATATTTCAGGCATATGGTTGTGCTGGCAGTTTTAAGAAAAGGCAAAATGCCTTCTGTTCTAATGCCACAAGCTCATACCAACACATCCACCCACAGCACAATGGGCATCCTGGCACTGTACATGGCACGCTGGCACCTGGAGCCCAGGATTAAAGCTTGGACATGGGGTGAGTGTGACCTCTGCTGTTCTCATTCTGCGTATGTGTGTACAGTATTAGTAGAGGTGCTATGTCTTAGTGTGAGTGTTTGTATCCAGCATAGTCAAGACTACAGGTTTAGCCAAAAGATGCTTTCAGGACCGATATTATACAGCCAGAGTAAATTCCACAGCAGCATAGAGGAGAAAAGTGGAGCAAGCACAGGTGGACAGATACAAACCTCAGGGTGAGAGCAAGGGGACGAGCACAATTATATCACTATCTGTGTTTGTGAATGTGTGGGTGTGTGTGTGCTGACCACACTTTTAGCATGCAGGTAAGGCAAAGTGGAGAGTCAGAGACTTAAGGGTCAGAGACAGCAGGAATAGTTTGGTGAAAAATCAAATTTATACAATTTTCCATTTAACATGGATGTAGTCAATCAATCAAGACATGTCATACTATGGCTCTCTGGGTTAGAACAGAAGTTGTGAGGCTAATGTTGATAACAAACAATAGAACTCAGTAATCACCTAAATAGCAAAATCAAAAGAATATTAAACCTTCACATACCTCATCAATTAATGAAACTTAATTAATTAATTAAAACTTAAGTTGCACTAATGAGTCTTTACAAAATTAATTAAGACACAATAAGACTTACAGTGAACTATCAAAAATAACAATTTCAGCTACGCAGAGAAGTTTAGTTAACTTATAAAGTTCACTCAAGGTCATAGCATGGTAAGTATATGTGATCGTAAGATCTGGATGCGGTTTCAGTAATTTGTTAGTAATATTAGCCTCATAGCTCCAGATCTAAACTAAAAACAAGCACATATTTGGACTCTTGGCTGATGAAGTACATGGACTACAAGAGGCAAATTGTGCTAATTTGATTTTTTGCCAAAACATTCATTTAATATCTCAGAAGAATGTGAATGTGTGAGGGAGTGTTTTGTTTGTGTGTGTGTGTGTGTGTGTGTGTGTGTGTGTGTGGGATGAAGGGCAGTGGGATGGATGCAAAGTTCTTTACCTTCCACTGCGTTTGAGTGGTAGTCTGGAATGAAGCATGAATGGAGACAAGAGCAGAGTAAGACATAAGCCATGAGCATGAGTAATGGTGTAAACACACACACACACATAAATATACACACACATACACATAGCCAAGAGTATTCTCCAAGGAGTGCAATGTTCATTCATAATGTCTCACTCATGCATGCACACACACCAGCGCTATACTTTATGTCAAACACACTCCATCAACTGTATTAATAGAATATTTCACTCAAAAATCATATTTACATATAATACAGATTACAGATGAAGCCGATCAGCCAAGATATGTTTGGTATTTTGTTTAGAACTAATGTTATTAACAATATTGAACTCAGCCGTTTAAAAAACAATCACAGAAACGTCTTCCAAACTACATCCAGGTTTTAATAAGTCTCATAAATTGGTGTTTTAGGAGACAGTATGACAGACTGTGAGCTCCTTACCAGCACTGACAGCCACTTCAGACAGCAGCAGGGCTGGTAGAAGACTTAAGATCAGATTCCTCAATATTCATGACACTCACCATCATTAAAACTGATCCAAGATGGTGGGTACAGCATCAAGCTACACAAGTTATTACTTTCTAAAGCTCACAGTAAGCCATACACTAGTCTATGAGAGACTGGATTTGGGTTGTGAGAGGTTTTGGTGATGTCAGGTTATTTAGGTGACTATTGAGTTATACTGCTCATCAGACTCGCAGCTGTAAGCATAAATGTGGCTCTTAGGCGACATTGTTTAAATGTTATTCTTTTAATTAAACATTCTTTGAACTCTTTCCAGCTCCACCAAGCTGTCATTATCCCACTGTGACTCTGTCCCCCATACACATATACACAGAAGTAGGTTAAGCAAGAAAAGGAGAACCAGAACTGCAGATGCAGAGTGTCCAGTACGTTCTCAAAATAACTAAAAGAAAAGAAGTGAACAGTTCTACCACTAATGAAAGATACTAAGGCTAAACCTCTTTCCAGCTCTAAACAGAAAGCAGTGTTACCATGATGGATGGTAGCTATGAGAACATGAGCATGCATGGAGCATCCTTACAACTGAGCTCTAGACAGCAGTATCTGGCCCAACATGTGGACTTTTAGACCCATGTGAAAGTACAAAACCATACTGACTGAAATTCTTGTACAAAACTATTAGATGCAAATTTACTACCATGCAAACTGTACTAATACTACTTTATATTACTACTAGCTAAATTGCACAGTACTATATTATTATAACTGGCACAGTACAGCCCTACTGTACAGCATTATAATACATTATAAGCATGAAAGCAACTCTACTCACATAATGAGCACATACAGTAGCATGTATGTAATGTTCTATACTGTAGCATGTACATTATTGTCTTCTACGTACTGTATACTATAAGCCTATGCATATGTGTCTATAATGACTTTCTACACATTCTGTCTTGTATACTGTCTGTTATGCCTACATTTTGTACTATGGAATGGTTATCAGCATGTTCTGTAGTGCAGCATGTTGAACATATTCTATGTCATGTAAATCAATGTTCTCCCACAACTGTAGCATGCCCATCACAGTGTTCAACACAATCAATACTGTCACAAGTCTATCATAGTCTATAGGCCTACTGTTACACGACTATAATGACATTCTGTACTGAAAAGAGCTCCTATATATTCAGTAGAACAGTCTGGTGTTAAATCCACTCTATATGTCGTGGTGTTCTACATTCAGCAGCATGTCTATGTCAGCATACATAACAGAGTACTACACACTGGCATTATACATCACATACTGTATGTCAAGCTATTACACACAATATATTATGCAATACATTATAACATTCCACTGAATATGAAACCCATTAGTCTTCCACATTACATGATATTCATCACCAAACAAACCAATAAATAAACCTCTAGCAGAATGAGCAATGCAAATGACGTGGGGTCATATGATAGCAGGGGGTGGTACTAACCTTTGACCCTCTCTCCACGGTTCAGCTGGATCTCCCCTTCTCCCTGGGGTGTGTAGGGCTTGACCACAATGAAGGTGCGTCCCGGCACAGCACTGTAGAGTTTCCGCTTGGGGCCACGGGCCCCCGAGAGCACATGGGAGGGCCCCGAAGGGGGCGGGCTGGGGTCCCGCTGCACCGTCCCGGGGCTGTAAACAAAAACATAGGTTACCGTGGTGATGCCCGGCAACTGGTAGCCAAATCCGGTGGTCACCGACATGGTCCCGTGAGTGAGCGGGCGCGTGCTGCCGCCACTGCACACACATGCACAGGGACGCACGCACACACGCACACACACACGGGGTGTGCAGGTCCTCTTCTCAATCCTCGCGGTCCAGCCAGGCCCTCCTTCTTTCTCCTCCTCCTTCTCCTCCTCCTCCTCTCCTCTCCTCCCTCACCCCGCGCTGCCGTTAGCGGCCGCCTGTCGCTGTCCGTGGTGCTGAAGGTTGGGGCTGGGCCGGCCGCGAGCGGGGCATGTCCGCTCCCCGCGGCTCTCACGCTCACACACACACACGCGCTCACACACGCACTGACGCGGCTGCGCTCGCTCGCTTCCCGTGCCTGGGCTCACACACTCCCGCCCCTCTCTGCACATTCTATCTGCACACTGAACCGTCAGCCGACGACAACACGCCGCCGCCGGGGGGTCTGGATTGATTAGCGTGGGGAAGTGCGACTTACCTCACCCCCCTAAAACCCCCAGCCACACACACACACACACACACACACACACACACATACACACAAACACACGCTGCTCCCTCTGCCGTAATCAACACACCGCCCCTCCTACCTCTCTCTTTATCTCTCTCTCTCTCTTCCCTCAGACTCCCTACCCTCCCCTCTCCTGCTCTTCCTCTCTTTCGTCTCCCTCTCTCCTTCCTTCTACAGCTTACTCAATGCTCACTCTCTCTGTCCCTCTTCCTCTCCCTCTTCCTCTCTCTCTCTCCCTCTCAGTGAAAGACAGGTTCTGAATGTTAATGCAGCTGCAGGCTGAGTAGCCGCTGCTCTACGTCTGTCTCATTCATCTCAGAGCTTTCTCACTCACCCATTCATCACACACACACACACACACACACACACACACACACACACACACACACACACACACACACACACACACACACACACAGCCACACTGTATAGGAAACACAGCAGTTACTGTGCCAAATGTATCTTCCTTTTTCTCCCATTTAATGCAGCACCACAAAAAAATAACAACCTGTACGTCAGAAAACACACCTACTGACACACAAACAGGCTGCTCGTAGACACACACAATCTTGCTAACACACCGTGCAGCTGTGACACTTGCCCTCCCTCTCGCTCTCTCTCCATCCTCTAGCTGTGATTTTCTGCCTAAGTCATGTTGTTTCCTCCATCAGCCTCGAACCTCAGTGAAAGTATTCCTGTCCAGAAAACAGGCTCCACTGCCCTCTTCCTTTACTGGCAAAATCCATCAACACTCTCTTACTCTTTCCCTCCCTCCCTCCCTCTGTCATCCCTACTCCGCTCCCAACATTCAGCTCAGTGACGGCTTTCCAATTACTGCAGGGATCCAGCAGCTGGAATGACTGCAGCATGCAAATAAACAACAAGACAGAGAGGGAGAGGAGAGAAGGAGAGAATTGAGTAGGGAGAGAGGGAGAAGAGAGAAGGAGAGAAGGAGGTAGGGAGAGAGGGAGAGAAGGAGAGAATTGAGTAGGGAGAGATGGAGAGGGAGAAAAGGAGAGAGAAAGTGGGAGAGGAAAGAGGGGTTGAAGGAGGTAGGGAGAGAGGGAGAGTGAGAAGAAGGGAGAAAGAGGGAGAGGAAAGGGGTAGAAGGAGGTAGGGAGAGATGGAAAAGGAGAGAGGGAGAAAATAGGGAGAGAATGAGGTAGGGAGGGAGAGAAGGAGAAAATTGAGTAGGGAGAGATGGAGAAGGAGAGAAGGAGAGAGAAAGAGGGAGAGTAAAGAGGGGTAGAAGGAGGTAGAGAGAGAGGGAGAGTGAAGGAGAGAATTAGAGAGGAAGAGGGAGAAAGACAGAGAATGAGAGAAGAGGGAGAGAATGAGAAATGGAGACAGCAAGAGAGTGGGAGAGATTGAGGGGGGAGAGGAAGACAAGGAGAGAAGTAGAGAGGGAGAGAGAGATTGGGAGCAAGAGAGAGGAGAAGACAGAGAGGGGAAGAAGAAGATAAGGAGATAAGGAGAGAGGTAGAGCAAAACAGCAAGAGAAGGAGGAATGGAGAGAAGGAGAAAGGGAGAGAAAAATAGAAGAGGGAGAGAAAAAGATATGGAGAGAGGAAGAAAGAGACAGCAAGAGAAGGGTAGAAGGAGAGACTGAGAGAGGAAGAGAGGAGAAGAAGAAGAGGATGAGAGTGGTAGATGGACAGATGGAGAGAAGAACAAAAACAGCGAGAAGAAGGGAGGAAAGGGGTAAAGTGAGAGAGGGAGAGGGAGATAAGGAGAGAAGGTGAAAGGGAGCGAGGGATAACAAACAAGAGGAAGAAGAGAGAAGAAGAAGGACTTACATAAACAGGCAAAGTGAGAGTGTGAGAGAGAAAAAAGAGAGAGAGAGAGAGAGAGAGATGCTGACACAGAGGGCCTACTGTTGTCACGGTTTCCTCTGATTCCATATCGATCAGTCAGAAGTGGCAGCCCATAATAAACAGCACTCAGAATCATCACCCAGCTCTGCAGTAACATCATATTTCACACACATCAATCATCATAAACACACACACACACACACACACACTTGTGACAAGTGTCCTTTCTATTTTTTGAGTGCATAAGTGGGGAAACTAGGCCAGTTTCTTAGTGCAGTGGAATGGTGATTCACCACCGTGTCCATTATGAACTTCTAATCTAAAAACTTTACTGGGACATTATTTAGTTCTACAGGTTTAAAAACTTGGTCTTATCAAACAATATCACCAAAGTGTATAAACATCCAGTCAGTGAAATGTACCTCCTTTTTCTTGATCTGAATGTTCAATAATCTTTACATTTCTATGTTGATTCTACCATGACTTTAAACCTCATGTGTATATACTGAGCACCAAATGAAATCACAGTTCAATCAAAACAGGAGAAGAAGGGCCAAGAAAAGAAGTGGGCAAAACAAAGACCTCTGTAGGAGCATTTTATAAGGACAGACAAAACTATGCAGCCAATAGTCCATTATCATCAGAGATGTTGTATGGAATCCTGTCTTTGAGATGAAAAATACATAATAAACACAGCTAGCATGCTGGGCTTACCACAACATAGAAGAGAACTGCAAATGTAATGACACACTATATGTAAAATAGTAATGGGACACCAATACACCAACAGTACTGGAACAAATAACTTAAACAAGCGTGTTAGTGAGGTAAGGATATTGGATGATCACCACCCAAACTTATCCCCAACTCACCGGTTCATCCCAAAAGTATTGGGTGGAGCAGTAGTGGGCTTACTACTCCTCGAGCCTATGCCTGGCATTAGACATGGTGCCAATAAGTCCATGTTTATCTGTTCAAAAGTCCTATTGTATTGGCAGTACTTCTCAGCATGGACTAGACAAGCTGTGTGTACATTTGCACATCTGTCACCAATGCATGCAACTTAATAACTTAAGAAGTGGAATGCATTCATTGGAAGAAGTGTCCACAAACATTTGGACACATGGTGTACATCCTGCTCACAGAAAGAATGTCAGACTTTTGCAACACTAGTTTAAGTTCATTCCAAACATAAAGAGAAAGTTAATTTTTCTCAGTTTCTCCTGCTAGAGAAGCAATCCAGGTAGATCCACATGAAGCTGCTTGAGAGAGAAGTGTGCAAAGCTACATATAGGGATAAGAAGCAGTTTTCAATCTAAGTTACAACACCTTTCCTATGAGTTTTGAAGTAACTAACATTTAGGATGACCGTGAATGAAGGTCCTCTTCTTTCCAATCCAACAGGCTACAAATTCCCATTCTCTGCTTGTAACAAATTTGCTTCACGATAATTTTTCCCTTGATGATGATAAGTCGGGACAATAGAATTCGATAAGCATTAACGTTTGTTTCCATTTCACATCTAAGCAGCTTGACAGCGAGTTCTGACGTGTGATACTGCCGCTCATTAGACAGATCCTCCTCACCAGCGTCGCCACTGGTTACACCCTAATCACACAGCACACTGTCAGACTGCACACTGAACTGCATGCTCCGTTAAACGGGGTTAAACCGAGCGAGTGCACGAGCAGAAACAGCTATGTGGTGAGCAGAGAAACGAGCAAACAATGACAACTCGAGCTGAGAGATGATATCTGCATCTTTGCACAGCTGCACATGAGTCACTGCGTGCTTCATCCTCTTGTGCATGTGTGTCTGTCTCTGCTCGCCTCTCATGTTTCGGCTCTATTCTGAACTTTCTGCTCGCTGCATAATTAAAACAGTAAATACGTCGGAGGTCAAAGGCTTGTAATATGTTCATTACAGTATATTAACAGTTCAAAAGGTTTTGAGCTTTGCAGCAGGAATGTGTTTTTTATCTTGTTAATTATTTATTTTGTTACATTGTTATATTTTCTACTTCATTGCAGGACACATAACAGAGTAGTATATTTTGTTATTTAAAAAAATCATTTTTTACCTCTTCTGTGCAGGGGAATCAAAATGTAAATTTACTATGTTTAGTTGCAGTGAAATCTTTAACTCTGTATTTGAGTTATTTGCATTTGTGTTCCTGTATATTATGTTCTGACAATAAACATTTTAATATTTTAAATAGTAACATTTAATGTATTTTGTCTGATGTTTTTAGAAAGATGTTGTTTAAAACTATGACAGAGTTAGAAAATTTATTATTGTGATAATTATCGAGATTGATCAATATATAAAAAATTATCGTGATAACATTTTTGGCCATATCGCCCAGCTCTAAACAAAGCTTTCAGATACTACTCCTTCTACTCCATATTTCAGTCGCACTAACCACCAGGCCATGGTTGCCATTGAGAACTCCACCCCTAAAGTATCTCAGACATCCCTCCTTGCACAGTCATTCACCCATTTTCATACAGCACATATTGAAGGCATGGTCTGATCTAGAACATATTAGTATTATTATAGAAAATAGAAAGAATAAACACCATCTTCCTTCCATGTCTAAACCCAGAAGTCTTCTCCAAAACTCATTAGCAGAGCAAACCCAGTTCCATATCTAGAGGCAGAAGAGCACTTTACCTTGGACTGGATGAGCTGCCAAATCTCCCCCCATCCCCCTGAGCCATCATCTATGACACAGTCTAAAGCTCAGACCAACTGGCGTATCACACATATATTCAGTCACAGCTAGATGCAACACCCAAACAGCCATACACACTAAGGTCAAGGAGACTAAGGTCACATGCACAGGTCTTGCTGTTCAGTTCTGATTTTGTGCTCAGATGTTTCTGCCTTGGTGGTTCCCATTCACAGTTAAAAGTGATGCATATCTCATTAGATTACAGAACATAAAGGTCCAGCATGCACACACTGTATGTGCACTCGAATGTGATGTTAAAGGATATCTGTTAGATGTCATTTTATTAAATGGCAATATATGAGATACATATCTGATCTAAGACCACCTATGAAAACAGTTCAAATCTGATTTGTGCCACATTGGCTGTAATGTTCTCCAAGTCCTGCCTGCATCCCTCACTACAGTCTGTTTCCCCTGGACACCAGCTACAGTGTGGTAACCCAGGCAACTGCCAGAAAACTGAAGGCAACTGTCTTGATTTGGTGGCTGCCAATGTCAACAATGAGTCACAAGTTTGTTTCTTTCCTGTCACAGCTGCTGTGGTGAGCAGATGGAAGGATAGACAAGTTGATCCGAGAGGGAGGAGAAACTGTCCCGCTAAAACCTTCTGCTGCTCTGAGTTCCACAACTACAAGCACGCTTCATCTCCAGTAAGCTCTACATCTCCAATGCTTCAGCTCCTACTTTCTTCAGCACTGGCCTTCTTCAGTTACAGCATGCACTAACTACAGAAGACATCAACTCCAGTCTCCTTCAGCTCTAGCCTCCTACAGCTCCAGACTAGTTTTCTCCAGCTCTATTCTCCTACAGCTACAGGGGTCTTCAGCTCAAGCCTCCTACAGCTCCAACCTAGCTTTCATCAGCTCTAGCCTTCTACAGCTCCAAGCTTCTTCAGCTATAGTCCCCTTAAGCTCCAGTCTAGCTTTCATCAACTCTAGCCTCCTACAGCTCCAGGCTTCTTCATCGCTAGCCTTCTTATGCTCCTACCTTCTGTAGCTCCAGGTTTCTTCAGTTCTAGGCTTTTTCAGCTCTGATCTTCTTCAGCTCCAGAACATCAGTCCCAGCCTTCTTCAGCCCCTACCTTCTTCACCTTCGTGTGTCTTTAGCTCTAGACTTTTTCAGCTCTGGCCTTCATCAGCTCCAGCATGCACCAGCTACAGAACATCAGTCCCAGCCTTCTCCAGATCCAAATTTCTTCAACTCAAGAATTTTTCAGCTAGTTTTTGTACTAACTAGACAGTGCATCAGTTCTAGCCTTCTTCAGCTCCAGGTTTCTTCAACTCTAGTCTTCTTCAGCTCCAGCATCCAACAGCTGAAGAACAAATCAGTCCCAGGATTCTTCATTTTGAACATGTTTTAGCTCAAGTCTTATTCAGCCACAGTATATCTCCTCTCCAGCACACTTCAGCTCCAGACTTTAGCTTTAGCTCCATTTTGCTTTAGCTTGAGCACACTTCAGTTCCAGCCTTGTTCTGCTCCAGCCTCTTCCAACCTCCTTTAGCTCCAGCATGCCTTAAATTCAGCTTGCTCCATCTCCAGCACACTTTAGCACCAGCCTGTTTTAAGCTTAATTACATTTAACTCTAGCATCACTTCTTCTCCATCTCATTTCTTCTCTGACTTACTATCTCTGATCCACTATCTGCTACTATTGTAATGTGATACCAAACTGCTACAATACAGCCATACAAGCCTTTTCTATAATAACAATAAACAATTAAGAACAAATAACTGCTAAATCTAATCTAAATACCAGGCAAGTATTGTGTGTATTAACCCCTAATTCTAGACATGTTTTATTAATCTTGAATGTATGTTACTCAGGACTAACTACAGTGAAACTAATACTTAGGACCATGAATTAACACTAAGGGATGTCAATGATGCCTAAAGCATGTTGTAATTTTATATTCATTATTTCTCACTTTTAGTTAATTGAAAGAATGCATGAATTTTACATTTTAAATTGATATCAGAAATGTAGTTGTAAGCAGAATAGCAAATATTTTATTATAATTACATTTAATAAAAACATGCAGTGTGAATGTCACACTGCAAATGATGAACCATAATGTACACACTGTATATAAATACAGTACTGCATTTAAAAATGACAAAATGTGACAGTAATAACCACGTGTTCTCATGGTTAAATCACAGTATAGCATAGAACAAATATCAATAATAATCCAAAGTAAATGTTACGTATTATGATTGTATAATAAAGGAAGTATAAGTTCTCATGAAATAGAGAAATTACACATTATCATATCTCTATGCACTAATGGAAGCACAGTGAAAAGCTCTGAATAAAGGTTATTTGAATAAGTGCCCAAAAGGTCTTTGGGGACTAAGAGTGATGGAATGATGAAATTCACTCCATCCTTCCTCATCATCTTGACCCACTCTCTGTGCCTCTCTCTCTGCCTCCTCTAACACAGGCTAATTGAGTGGACCAGTGTCTCCACAAGGTTTCTCATTTGGCTATGCATGTCCGTGTGTTTATATGTGCTTATTGAGTCAATTCACCATTACAGCACATTTGCTGTAGAAAAAGATGACTATTACTCTCTCTTTCTCTGTCTCTCTCTCTCTCTCTCTCTCTTTTTCTCTTTATTTGTGTCCTACTGTGCCTGTTCTCCTTTTTCTTCATTCAGCTTGTTAAAGAGATATTGTGACAATACAGAGATTCATTTACAAAGACTTGTTATACTTAAATACAGGGGATGGTGAAAGATGTCATCCCTAACAACATGAATTCCACCTGCCGTTTTCATGCTTCACTGCTCAGTCTGCACTCTCCAGCCTTGGCTTCACACTTAAAAAAGGGGTTCTTCATAGGCTCTCTAATGAAGGCAATGCCTTTCTTTTACAGAACTATGACAACCTGAAGACCATTTAAATGCTTAGATGGTTATTTTCATAGTTCAGAAACCAATTCCTTTATATATACTGTGTACACTAATTATATATATATA
>BRDA01009011.1:31016-38516 GCA_036984385.1 Crenuchus spilurus
AGAAGGAGGATAGATAAAAAGAGAGAGACGTAAGAGGAGGATAGATAAAAAGAGAGACATAAGAGGAGGATAGATAAAAAAAGAGAGACATAGGAGGATAGATAAAAAGAGACAGACATAAGAGGAGGATAGATAAAAAGAGGACATAAGAGGAGGATAGATAAAAAGAGAGAGACATAAGAGGAGGACAGATAAAAAGAGAGACATAAGAGGAGGATAGATAAAAAAAGAGAGACATAGGAGGATAGATAAAAAGAGACAGACATAAGAGGAGGATAGATAAAAAGAGGACATAAGAGGAGGATAGATAAAAAGAGAGAGACATAAGAGGAGGACAGATAAAAAGAGAGAGACATAAGAGGAGGATAGATAAAAAGAGAGACATAAGAGGAGGATAGATAAAAAGAGAGACATAAGAGGATAGAAAAAAAGGGAGAGACATAAGAGGAGGATAGATAAAAAAAGAGAGACATAAGAGGAGGATAGATAAAAAAAGAGAGACATAGGAGGATAGATAAAAAGAGACAAACATAAGAGGAGGATAGATAAAAAGGGAGAGACATAAGAAGAGGATAGATAAAAAGAGAGAGACATAAGAGGAGGATAGATAAAAAGAGAGAGACATAAGAGGAGGATAAATAAAAAGAGAGAGACATAAGAGGAGGATAGATAAAAAGAGAGACGTAAGAGGATAGATAAAAAGGGAGAGACATAAGAGGAGGATAGACAAAAAGAGAGAGACATAAGAGGAGGATAGATAAAAAGAGAGAGACATAAGAGGAGGATAGATAAAAAGAGAGAGACGTAAGAGGAGGATAGATAAAAAGAGAGACATAAGAGGAGGATAGATAAAAAGAGAGACATAAGAGGAGGATAGATAAAAAGAGAGAGACATAAGAGGAGGATAGATAAAAAGAGAGAGATATAAGAGGAGGATAGATAAAAAGAGAGAGACATAAGAGAAGGATAGATAAAAAGAGAGAGACATAGAAGGAGGATAGATAAAAAGAGAGAGACATAAGAGGAGGATAGATAAAAAAAGAGAGACATAAGAGAAGAATAGATAAAAAGAGAGAGACATAGAAGGAGGATAGATAAAAAGAGAGAGACGTAAGAGGAGGATAGATAAAAAGAGAGAGACATAAGAGGAGGATAGATAAAAAGAGAGACATAAGAGGACGATAGATAAAAAGAGAGAGACATAAGAGGAGGATAGATAAAAAGAGAGACGTAAGAGGAGGATAGATAAAAAGAGAGAGACATAGAAGGAGGATAGATAAAAAGAGAGAGACATAAGAGGAGGATAGATAAAAAGAGAGACATAAGAGGAGGATATATAAAAAGAGAGAGACATAGAAGGAGGATAGATAGGGAGAGAGAGGCTGTTTAATATGCCTCTGCTTCCTTACAGTAGCAGCAACATTAATGCAGAAACAGACAGTTATGCATAACACATACAGAGCTACAGAACAGCAGTCAGATGAGTCAAAGCTGGAAAAAAGTCCACTGTCAAAGGTGACACGGACTACTGAGGCAATATTATCCACTAACATCCCCGTTAACTCCCTGAATTATTCAAAGCGCTTGTTATTTCCATAAGATGTGCTATAAAGAGCTTGAATTTCTAATGAAACAATTCCATTTCCCCATGCTGAAGTATCAGACTCTTATAAAGTGTGATGCCCACTCAGCTCTGAAATTACGTCAGTCTCCCTAACTGTAATCTTACTGCAATAAATACAAATATGAGACTGAGGACAATATTGCAGCAAAATTCAATAAGAATGTAAAGCATGGCTCTCTGTCACGAGTCAATCCCACAATGCCCTGTAGTTCAAAGGCAGAGTGCTGAGCCGTCTCATCTGAATATATATTAAATATTTCAGTTACATTATAAATAGGAAGCAATGCGCAAATTGTGTAGTGCTTCGTGTATCACCTGTATAAAAGTTACAGCACTCACAAATTCATGTTAAGAAGACAATTGACTATTTCATTAAGGTGGGCTGTACATGAGGGGTAATTTAAAGAGATTTCTCTGTGGAAGCGATCAACAAAATGGCTTTAAAGTCAAAAGTTTGGAGTCACTGGTCATATGATGCCATTTCAAATACATTAACTCAGTGTTGTTTTCAGTGGAGATGCATTCAGTGGAGCATTTCTAGCTGCGCATCCAGTGTGGACACCACTGGTAAAATGACATGTTTCATTTGTTGAACATAACATATTGGAAAGAACAAAAAAATCACAACTGTTAACATGCTTAGCATCATTCAACTGGTTAGTTCACTACAATCCTGTGATAAGCATCTCTGTTCTAACTTGTCGCCTTGCTTTAACACTGTTTGTTTTCACACAAAAGGGGTGCAGTCATTCTGACAATGGGGAAATGACCTGCACCTGTTCTCAACCATTGTGTACTAAAAGCTATAAAAAGATATTTAAGTTTGTTCCATGTAGAGCATTTTTTCCCACATATTTTATGTGTCCAAATGTTTGCATATGACTAAAGTATACTGGTATATTAAGACTCATTCAGTAATTTTGTAACAACAAGAACTTACTTAATGGTGAGTCATATGCTGTCATTTTCAGTTTATAAATCTTGTCTTACTCAAAATTGTATCACCACTTTTCACATGTATGAGGCATTCTTATGATATTATTACCGTATGTAACTCTTGGTTATACACATACAGCTCTCTAAGTAATTTTTTGCATCATCATCATTCTGGATAAATTTAAAATGTGCTAAAATATGAAACCTGTAAAGCTGCACAGGAACATCATCATACCACAAGCATTTGTTTTTATATTATGGAAGACTTATATTCCAAACCTTTGAACAGAAATATAAATCTGGCCCTGTGCTGCTGAAAGCTGCCCTTTTCATTTCAAAAACAGAATTCACTATTATTAATAAATGAACTGCATTACATTTTCAGTGTTGTTATTTTTGTTCCTATTGTAAGGTGTTATCTGTGTGTTGATGGTCGCGCTCACCTGAGGCGTCCGCGGCTGTGGACGTGTGTATGTGACGGGTATCTGCGCAGGGTATGTGGATCGGGCTCTTCACTGACGCGGTGTAAAGAGGGTGAGCGGGAGTGTGAGGAGCGAGAGCTGCCGGTGCTCTGTAGACTGCCGTCCGCTGCCTCAGGGGGCGCCAGAGGGGGCAGACTTCTTAGAGATGGCACAGGTGAGTGGGTGGGGCCAGTGTCAGCCCCATTCAGGTTGTTGTCGGAGGCGGAGCGAAGCAGCGAGCGTGATGATGTCAGAGTCCCACCTCCAGTCACACGCCGGCGGTTTGTGTAGGAGGGCGTTTCCCTGAAAGGCACTGAAAAAAAATCACAGCATTTGCAAGAATATCAAAATTCATTCAAACTTCTGACCTTACCATATCTTTCAATGTGACATGCATGTAACAGAATTTGACCTCCGCATTTAACCCATTCCTGAGGTGAAACACACACACACTAGTGAACACACTAGGGTGTGAGAATCTGTGCCTGAAGCGGTGGGCAGCACTTATCCAAAGGCGCCTGGGCAGCAGTTAGGGGGTTAGGTGCCTTGCTCAAGCGCACTTCAGTCGCCTGTGTGGCGATCGAACCGGCAACCTTCCGGTCACAAGACCAGATCCTTAACCACTAGGCCATGGTTGCCCCAAACTTTCCTCAGATGGGGACTCTAACCCAAGACCTCATCGCTGAGAGTCAACCATGCTTACCACTAAGCCACCGTGCTGCATGTTATGAAGCTTACAACATATAGCCACCAGTAAACATTGTGCAATCTATATGCTTAAATATTTGCCTATATATAAGTCCTGACAGTAGTACCTGAGACATATAATCTGTCAAAAAAATCTAAATCTCCGGTTTTGGATCAGCGCTCAGGTCTGTCTGTCAATCACTGTTCAAGCACCCCTCCCCCACATACAGTATGCATCAGTCCACACACACTCTAACTTGGTCAAGCTACATTTTGGCAACCTCTGTGGGGAGGGGCTGGAGAGCAGCGGAGACGGAGGGGCATCTATGTCCACCCTCTTCTCAATTCTACAAAATGCAGATTTAAGTCATTTCAATTTCAAACAATTCCATACATAATTTCTGACAATGTAAGATTTACAGATAAAAGTAAAAAAAACAGGCTGTTACTATCCAATATACTTTTGTCTATTTATATAGATAATGGCATGTCTTACAAAACCAGAAACCATTAAGATTACTTACCCACTAGACATGGTTTGAGGCAAGTTGAAATGATTTATGCATGCAGTTTGCACAGTGCTAATTCTTCCATTAATGGTTAGATACATTAGCTTTATAGCTCAATTGCAAAATGAACCATACACCAGCTCTCAGACAGCTCTGAAAACATAAAGTTACCCCAGCCTGGCTCATCCGTGATGTCATGGAGATACAACCAATTCAGGGTAGAAACTACAATCTAATGTATGCAATCTGTGTGAGCTTTGTTTTTTTTTGTTTTTTTTTACTTTGCTCTACTAGTTTTGTATTATTAGCACTAGGTGGTGCTATCTGTCTTTCCCTCCATGCACATAGACAATGCTTTATAGTTTCTGTCACAAGTCTCTCAAAGAAATGCTGAATCTATTGTAGCTATAAATTATTTTGCAAATACATGGATTGAATGCATAATTAAGTTCTGCCACACATACAGCATAGCTGCTTTTACATTACAGAAAAACAGCAATGTTGTTTGACTGAGAATTCAAATGTAAGTTGAAGTATAAAGGAATAACTTCTATAGTGAACATACTGTTGTCAGATGTCTGCTCAGTCTGCCAGTCAAAATTGAAAAAATAATAATAAATTGATGGCAATTATTCCTGTAACCATATACTGTGCTTAGGCATTAGTGTATGAAATATAACATAAAGACTTAAAGTGAAAGTGACAGTGCACAGTCAGTGACAAATGTGCTTGCACACAGAGGAATCTGACCTCTGCATTTAACCTATTCATGCAGTGAAACACACATATACACATTAGCGAAATGAGGGGGAAGTGAGCACATATGTCTGAAGTGGTGGGCAGCCCCTATCCACGGCATCTGGGGAACAGTTGGGGTTAGGTGCCTTGCTCAAGGACACTTCAGTCATGACCTGCCAAAGGATTAAATTGGATCTCTAATCACCAGACCATGGCTGCCTGTCTGCGCCCTAAAGCTCTCTATCTCTCTCTCCCCAGTATCATTCAAAGGTTTGGACACAACTTCTCATTCAATGTTTTTTTTTTCTTCCTACATTGTAAATTAATACTGAAGTCATCCAGACTATGACGGAACACGCAAGGAATCATGTAGTAAACTTAAAAGTGTTAAACAAACCAAAACATGTTTTAGATTTTTGATTCTTCAAAGTAGACACACAACTGATGGTCTCAAATGCATTAAGAGGGCAAGAAATGCAAGTCATTAATCAACTCTTGGCAAAGCACAGCTGTTAACTGAAAGCCATTCCAGGTGACTACCTCATAAAGCTGTCTGAGAAAATTCAGAGAAAGCTGACATCTAAGCAAGAGGTGCCTACATTGAATAATCTAAAATATAAAACATTCTTGTTTGTTTAACACATTTTTGTTTACTAAATAATTCCATATGTATTTTTACATTGCTTGGACTTTAGTATGAATCTACAATGCAGACAATTTTATATAATGAAAAACCACTGAATGTCCAGAAGGAGTGCCCAAACCTTTGACTGGTACTTAAAGTGACAATACACTATGGATGTAATGCTAATATCTTAGAGATATTTGCTGGTTGTGTTTAATACATTGTTACTCTACATGCTCTAAATACATGGGTTGCATGACTAGGACTCTTGATCTCACTGTGTTGTAATAATATTGCAGAAAGAACCTGACTCATCCTCTAGACTCTAGGATGCTATATTACAGCATTAATAATCTGTTTATTTGAATTTTGCTAACAAGTTGGTACCATGTAAACATTTTATTTTCAATATGTTCAGTTCCAGCCAGTTGTTCAGAAATAAGCAGGTGTAAGTTTCAATCCAACATGTTAGGCTAGTCTTCCTCACTCTTTATCAGGTCTTGTAGTCAAAGAACACCCACTACTGTAGACCAGACCGCAAAATGCATAACTGCATTTATGCATTTTAAATGGAAAAATATGATAATTAATTCAAAAAGTGATGGCTTGGAAGAATGAGTTATGTTTTTTTTTTATTTAGAGCCCATTAATATATAAGCTTATAAATGTAAACATTCAGTTAATTCTGAGCAAAAATATTCTACACTTTTAGTGGAAGTGCACATATGAATATTTATGGCAAAGTTTCAATATGTTCAACTTCTTGTAGATAACAATGTTCTCATTAAATGTGCCAAAGCAGTTGAAGAATCACTTGTCCCCTAAACAAACAGCAAATACTATGCCATCAAAGGGGAGCAATTTGTTTCTGGTATCTGAATTCTCCAGTAAGGTCTCTTGAGGCCAAATAAGAAGTGAAGACATCCACTCAAGGCCTCTCTTTGTAAATGGCTTTAAATCTTCTTCTCCACTTGCCATCCATTCTCATGGAAAAGGCCAAATGTCCAATCACACACAGAGACCCCTCACTCACTCTCGCTCACTCCCTTACTCACTCACTCTTACTCTCTCTCTCACTCACTCACTCATTTTCACTCACAATCACTCTCACTGACTCTTACTCTCTCTCTCACTCCCTCACTTTTGCTCACTTGCTCGCTCGCTCACTCTTGGTCACTCGTCACTCACCCTTAATCTCACTCACTCACTAACTCTCACTGACTGTCACTCACTCACCCTTCCTGACTCATTCACTCACTCACTCAGTCACTCACTCACTTTCACTCATTTGCTGACTCACTCACTCTTGGGCACTTGTCCACTCGCTCAATCACTCACTCACTCTCTCTTACTGACTTATTCACTCATTTTCACTCCCTTACTTTCACTCATTTGCTGACTCACTTACTCTCGGGCACTTGTCCACTCACTCAATCACTCACTCACTCTCTCTTACCAACTTATTCACTCATTGTCACTCACTTACTCCTACTCATAATCACTCTCACTCACTCACTTTCACTCATTTGGTCACTCGCCCACTCACTCTTACTCTCACACACTCACTCTTTCTCACTAACCCACTCTTACTGACTCATTCATTCACTCACTCATTCACTCTATCACTCACTGTCACTCACTCACTCATAATCACACTCACTCACTTTCACTCATTTGGTCACTCACACACTCTCCGTCACTCACTCACTCTTTCACTAACTCACTCTTATCGACTAGTTCATTCACTCACTCACTGTCACTCACTCACTCTTACTGACTCATTCATTTACTCACTCACTCATTCACTCATTCTTACTCTCACTCACAATCACTCTGTCACTTGCTCACTAACTCTTACTCTCACTCACTCACTCTTACCAACTCATACACTCACTCTCACTCACTAACTGTCACTCACTC
>BRDA01009011.1:43516-49202 GCA_036984385.1 Crenuchus spilurus
AGCACAGAACAGGTATTAGTTGGGTGGTGGATCACTGTCAGCACTGCAGTGACCCTGATGTGGTGGTGGTGTGTTAGAGTGTGTTGTGCTGGTTTGAGTGGATCAGACACAGCAGAGTTGCTGATGTTTTTAAACACCTCAGTGTCACTGCTGGACCAAAACTATCCAACCAACAGCATCATGTGACCACCACTGAAGAACTAGAAGATCACCACCTCAAACTGTAAAACAACTGATGAGCTTTCTCTCTGACGCTACAGCTACAAGGTGAAACAACAAGGTAGTTGTGTCAAATAGAGTGAAGAGTGAGCTAAACCATGTTTAAAATCTGCAGAAGCTCTGACGTGTCTGATCCACCCATCAGATTCACTTGCCAGTGTCTCTGCAGTGCTGACAATGATCTACCACCCAAATAATATATGCTGTGATGGGGTCCTGATGATTGAAGAATTGGGTGAATGGAGTCTAACACAGTACACAAAGAAACAGATGGACTACAGTCTGTAATTGTAGAACTACAAAGTGCACCTATATGGTCAGTGTAGCTGATAAAATGGACAGTGAGCGTATACACAAGGTATGTGTACCTAATAAAGTGGCCAGTGAGTGCATACATTAATGCATCATATACAGGATGTAGATTATTTCACATTGTCAGTGTGTACTGACCACTATAGACCAGAAGCACCTCATGAGATTTGCTGTTTCAGAAATGATACAACCCAACCCAGTCTTCTGGTCATAATGATTTGGTCCTTGTCAAAGCTGCACAGGTCTTTATGTCTGCCCATTTCTCCTACATCCTATATGTTGGCTATGATAACCAATTATTTTCTTACCAAATAATATATCCTAGACACAGCTGTTATGAGATAATCCATGTTATTCATCTGTGGGTGGTCATAAAGTTTTCACTCATTGATGTATGTATGCATGAATCTATCTGTCTATGTGTCGGTCTGTCTATTAATTATTATTTAGAACAAAAAAAACTTATCTTCATACTGATTTTAACAAGTTTTAATTAACACTCCACTCAAAGGTGGATTTTATCAGTGTGGCCAAATAAGGGAAAATGACCAACAGTAATTAAGCCTAATAATGGTAACAAAAAGTCACATGGTCAGCTACGGCATAAAGGGTGGTCTGGCCTTAGACAGACAGTGGTTGTCACTTTGAGATTAGTGAGTTAATATACTGTGTGTGTGTGTGTGTGTGTGTGTGTGTGTTTAATGGTGCAAGCTAAGGTCGTAAAAGCATGATGCACTGTTAATGACTGCAGGAAACCAGCATGTCTTGCCTCTTTGTTAAATCACATGTGTGTTTGTTTGAGTCATAAAGCTGCCCCAATTAGCATGCTTATGACAGCAGTTAAAATTGCCTATAAACAGTTAGCCATTTATCCTGTGTGAAATGACCATGTCTGTCCATGTACACACACACACACACACACACACACACACACACACACACACACACACACACACACACACACACACACACACGAGCACACACAGTCTGTTAAAACACAGTACATATTTTCATGTTTATTGAAAGCTTGTTAGGTCTTAAATGAATTATTCACTCAGAAATCTTATTTCCTCCATTTTCCACTTAAATGCATATCTTATTGCTCAATCAAAACATATTTGGAGTCTAAATTTTGCTTCTTTACTTTACAACTAGAGCTGCAAGCCTAACATTGCTAACAAACATTAGATGTCAACAGTCAACTAAATAGTGTAGTCATTTCAGAAAAAATAATCAAAAAACTTTCAGTCCACTCTGACTGAATCCAGGTCTTAGCTAATCCTACAAAGACAAGCCAAATGTATCATATGTGACACATAGTTGAGATTTTAATGGATTAATTAAATAAGTAAGACCTGATGTATACAAACAGTTACATGTATTTTGCCCCCTGGTATATTATACATGCACTGCATGTACCTTAGTATTTTTAAGCAATAGAACACGAGAGGGAGTGATGTTATTCGCGATAACACACGACCTCGAGTGTTCTATTGCTTTTATACAACAGTTTTTTTACAAAATAAATGAAAAAAAAAGAAATCAAAGAACCTCAAGAAATTCATAACGAATATGTTTAATACGGCCTTCCGCCAAAAAGTAGTTCCACAAGTGTAACTGTAACAGTTCCCTGGCCTGTCTCAAAGGCTACACTACGGCGTATAGTTTATACAGGCTAACAACACAAACGTTAACTTTAAATCAAAATTGGGATTAAGCGAAGATTCAGCATGTGCTAAATATAAAAATACCTAAAAAAAAAGTAAGATAATTATTAACTACAAAAGCTGCTGATACTGTAAAGCTCCCCTTTTGTGGTGCGGATGGAGCCATAGAACTGCCTAAGTATTAAGCTCAGCTCAGCTTTTTCAACTGTTATCAAACTGACCTTAAAGTCATTTTGTAAGAGCCAGTCCGTGAAGCACTTTGTAGCCCACTTTGTTTGTCGAATTGTATTTTGCTCATTTCGAGCCAGTTTCAGCTCGTTCAGTTGATCTGCCGTCACTGTTGTCGACCTAACAGTTTTTGTGGTGTTCGTATGTTCAGAATTTGATGCAGGTGTGTCACACTTTTCTTCAGAGTCTGTCCAAACTGGTTGCAGGTCAAATGTTATGTTAAAGGCATCCATTTGATTCATTTCTGCAGGTTGTATAAGCACAAGCAGTGATACAGCTTTAGTGTGAGAAGGCCATGCTGTTATCACGTATATCAGCACGGTTAGAATACTTCTCAACCAATCAGATTGTGAGGTCAGAACTAACTGTTGTATAAATGACCAGGAATTTCTAAAAGTCTGAAAACAACGGTTCAAGTGTTGTCTGGACACTGGTGGTGGACATTTTCAACATGTGTTGTAATATCAATATTTTTCACACAGACTGAAGTATATTTATTCTAAATTTCATCAGTATATCTTCATCAGTATTACATTTATTCACAATCGTTTGGGTAAAGAAGCAAACAGGACCTCCTGTACTATGTCCTAAAACAGATTGACAAGTCTGTTTGGCCTTAAATAAGATCTGAATGTGGTTTGACAACAGTTTGGAAAAGGAACGGTGAATCCTCCATCACAGCCTGTCTCTGTATTGTCCACATGCATTTTGTTTGTTTACATCGTCCACATGTCATTTCTCTGCCCACATAATGCCTGTGGTTTCTTGTCATTGGCTGTACCTGTGTCTTGTGATTAAACAGCCCTGTTCCACAATTTCTTGTCTGATTACGTTTTGTTTAAATGTCCCTTTGTGTCCCACAGTGTGGGTCGGTCACTGTAGTGTGAACTGTGATGTGTATTGTCATTAAGTTTCCATAGCCACAGTTTGTTTACCATTTAAGCTTCATAAATAATAGTTTTGGTTTTGTAAATAAAGTGAAGTGATGACCCACGCTACATCTGCCTCATCCAACCGCCATGACAGGAGCATTTCAAATCATTATTAAAGCAATCTTCACACCAAAGTGCACACTGAAGAGATTTAGCCCAAGTTCCCAACCCTGGACCTGTAGTGTCCCCCTGCTCTGCACTTTTGAGTATTTTCCTTCTCTAACATATCCACTTCAGCTCAGGTAAAATGTGGTAAAACACTAAAATGTGGAGGGCACATCTAGGTTGGAAAAAACTGTCTTAAAGTAGTAGATAAAAATGTTGAACCATGTGTTTAATTTAAAATTAGAAATCTTGAAGAAAAGAAATCTTGAACCTTTTTTCTTCCATACAGTGACATATTTCTGAGTGAAACATTGTACCACAGAGGATGATTTGAGAGGGTGGTTTTAGGTGAAGGTCAAACAAGATTTTAGTTAAAAGATTCGGATGCATGGTGACATCATCAAAACAAAACAAAAGGTCTCAAAACTGTATTATATAATGCATCATATTTAATGTTATACTGTATGAACTAATAAGATGTAAAAAATGAAAAATTCTGATATTACTGGCAAAGAGAAGGAAAGGCATCCCTAAATCTCTACACATTTTTGAGCCATGCACACACACACACACACACACACACACACACAGACAAGATATTTCTCGATGTAACACATTTTCTTGTCTGGCATGTTCCCTGGTGAGAAGAGTGTGTCTCTATACCCTGAGTCTCTATCACACTCCTCAGGAGCTGCTTTCCTCATATTGAGCACCCCCGCTCCTGCTTGTGTGATTACTACTGTAATGTCCCTCCACCCCACCACTGAAGCCCCTTCAGAGACACTGAACCACTGTAGCACTGAGCCTTAACTAAACATTTATAACAATTATTTCTGTTGCTTAAGGCTCATTAAGTGCATAGTATGTACATATCCATGAACACACACACACACATTGGGAGATATACTGCTCAGAAGGTTGGAGTCATCTATTAAACTGAACATGTTACATGACAACGCATAATGAAATTCATTTTTTTTTGTGTCTGTTTGGAGTCTATGATAAAATCCATAAATACTGCTGCTCCACATAATCATTTGTCTGGTAGAAGGGTGAGGAAGGACAGTGTGACTGCTTTTTATCTCAGTTTTGGTGTCTCCCATAAAGGTGTTGACAGTGAGTTTATAAGCTTTAGTACAGATATCACCTTTTCTAGTGATGTTATTTCAAATCAGCAAAGAAGTCATTGATTAAAAACATTCTGAAAAGCGAGGAGTCTTCAAACTTTTAACAGGCACTGTACACACTCACAACAGAGGTGTTTCAAACAAACACATGGTGTCTGTGCAAGTACACACTGTATTTGTTTAGCAGCTCCTGTCTCTTAGCAGCTCTTTGGACTGTTAATGCACTGTGCTCTCACACATCTGTGCTGTCTGAGTGATATATTACAGCTTCCACTGTGTGTGTGTGTTTGTGTGTGTGTGTGTGTGTGCACGCCCGCCCATTTGCTCACGTGTGCAATCTCTCTCTGTAAGCTGTGCAGAATGAGATGATATAATTAAAAGTGCAGAAATAATGAATAATCTGTTTTGGGTAGTAATACAGTTTAATATATTGTAAAACAGCTGATATGATGTATGTTGTATTTCTGTTAAGATTCAAATACACAATTTGCATCTGCAGGCTATTTTACCACTATGTTTATATACAGAATGTGAACTGTAATAGACAGAGGGGGTGAGAGAGAGCAGGCTCTTGCTAGTATATGTCCATGTTAGTGTGCTGCTCTGTGTGTGTTATTGATCAGCTTATATGTGTGAATTTAGTCAGGATGGATGTTACGTTAGTAAGGGTCAGGTCCAGTGTAATCTCACTGGAGCAGGGTGAATGAAGAAAAATAACTACTACTACTACACAGCGAACACACACACACACACACACTTATGCATGCACAATATATGAGTGTGTGTTAACCCACAAATTTGTATATAACCTATTCCAAGTCATGAATTTTAAGCAACATACTACCTATACCAGAGTCCCCTAACTTTAACTTGTAACCTGAAACTGGTAAAGAACTGCTATTTGGAATTTTTGAGTAGAGAAATCACCAAACTGTGCTGGACAGCGACTCTAGAGAACTTGAATTGGAGAAGCTTGATCTATACTCTCAGAATGCTTTTTCTTTCTCCTGATATTTTATGGAAGCCTATTTTTTCTGGCTTTCCTACAAAGGACTTTTCTACCCTATGCATTTTATACACACTATATATATATATA
>BRDA01009011.1:56177-73699 GCA_036984385.1 Crenuchus spilurus
TCTCTCTCTCTCTCTCTCTCTCTCTCTCTCTCTCTCTCTCTCTCTCTCTCTCTCTCTCTCTCTCTCTCTCTCTTCATTCCTTACTTAACGCTGCTGCTGTGTTTCTAACTCAGATGTACTCTACCCCAGGCCATCTATTCTCTATGCACCCATTACCAAATCTGATGGGTCTCAGCACTGCTGCCAGCCAACATCTTTTTCCCCAAACACAGCACTGAATCCAAGCTTTATTCACTCTCTTCTTCTCTTCCCTTATGGCAGACTGAAATAAAACAAGATTCAAGCAGCTACAACACTGCTGCTTTTAGCTGTAGAAGAACATGTAGATCAGACATACACTAATACAATGTGTTCTACCTAATGCTGAATGGAAACTCTAGATGTATTGAAAATGTCAGTGTATTCAATGTACTCAGCTCTTGATACTGGATTTGACAATATTTTGACCAACATTTGAATGAAGATTAATGATCATACCCATGTCTTCCCACAACAACAGCTGAACATGCTGGCGTGGGTTAAATGAGTTGTTCCGTAAAAAAAATCTAATTTACAAATTTTTTTTAAAAACTAGGCTTACATGGCTAATGTAAGAGAAGTCACCAAAATATTCTGTGACACAGACTTGTTAGCTATATATGCCTGCGAGCTCCAGTCCAAAACTAAAGGAGCAAACTTGCATCTGTTGACTGCTTGAGTATGCCTGGAGTAAGGGGAGTATTGTGTACAATTTATTTCTGCTGAGCCATGCTTCTAACCGCTTAATATCTCAAGAGATGAGGACTTGAATCAGCAACTTGGACTCAATTTGCACTTTGAGTAACTTATGACTCAATGCAACATGACAAATAAGACATGAAATTTCAGTGGGGTAAAAAAAAACATGAACTAAACAAAAAGTATGACTGTTAACTTCATAAATGAATAAGGCCTTATCCAGATATTTTTTTCTCAATTAAACAAAATAATAAAAATGTTCATCCACACCCACAATGTCATGAAAATCTGTCCATTCACATGAGAAAAATAAGTGGAGTCAACACAGACTTGCCCTAAGAAGAAATTACAAGAATGTGTTTTGTACAAGACAGAACACCTACACTGATATTCAGGTATTATGGTATTTCACGTCTGCGTGGGTTTCCTCCCACAGTCCAAAAACATGGAGGTCAGGTGAATTGGTTACTCTAAAAATTGTCTGTAGGTACGTGTGTGTGTGTGTGTCACCCAGCGATGGACTGGCACCCTGTCCTGGGCTTTGTTGAATGGTGTAATGCCCTGCCCAGTGAGGGGGTAGGGAACTAACCGTGACCCTGATAAGGATTAAGCGAGTGTGATAATGGATGGATTGTATTTCATATATATATATATATATATATATATAGTAAAAGTGGCTAATACCACACATTACATGTACTCTTAGGAGTAAAGATCCTGCATTTAAAATGTTTAGTACAATTATGTAAGTATACCATAAAAATATTGAATATATAAGAAACTGAGCCAGGGTCAGTGTCCGATCAACTACTGTTGTAAGCATCCATTTACTGTTAAGTTAGTAGGAAAAAACCAGATACTCAGACAGAAGGGATTATTTCTGACATGATCCTCATAATTGAGATTTCCCTTTTAACGCTTTCACACAAAGCCTAATTTTAATGGATGAAAAATAGGCATGTCAAATTTTGAAAATGAATGTACATAAATTAATGCCATCTTTCACATTGAGTCTGGAAAAATCCAAAATTGGTGTGAAAGGGCCTTAACTCGGCCATGCGCATCTACCATTGCACGTACTTCATGGCCTCACACACAAGATTTCCAGCACTGGCGTGCCTATACGTTTGGATCACTGAGCACGAGGAAACAGAGCAAAGTTTTATAGTCGAAATTTCACGCATTTTTGTTAGGGAGACAGTTATTAATGAGACACTACTTTGATCTGCACAGAGTGATGATGTTCTCGTAGATGCGAGAACAAGTTTCAGGTATTCCCTCTCTGCCATTTTTGCTGTTTTATGCTTGAGTGTGGCGTCAGTGGCCGAGGGGCAGCCCAGGCAGAGTGGAGCTGCACATGCGTGGGTGAAATTCTCACCTGGTTTGCCTTTTTCCTTTAGTACTGGAAATATGCAAATGCAGACAGTATGATAAACATGCATTTAACACCATGGTATAGCGTGAAACTGGTTACCGTTGCAACCCTATGGGCAGCCAACATGCATGGAGCAAAGCACATGATCCACAGCTCTGATGAATTGGCTAGCAGACACCTGAGCCAGCAGACATTACATATTTCTTAGTGATGGGGAGAGAGTGCCATCTACCTATCCAGAGAGAGCACAACCAATTTTGTTCTCTCAGGCCTCTGACTAGATGAGATACACTGCAGTGAGATGGTGGCATATGGGTCTGTTTACACTATCTCTGAAATGGGCATCACATTTCAGTTACGACACATCAGCAATGGTATGAGGCTGGAAGTATGTGCAAGCAGGTGGTTTTATTCAATGGTTACAAATAAACAAGAAACAATACACAAAGGTTGAAAGCAAAACCGAGGCAATGAGACTATCAAAAGACAAAATGACTACAGTTCATTGTTGACATAGATAATGATGGTGATGGTGATGTCATCGGGGTGGGTGGAGCTGAAGTGACATCCACAAAGGGAGGTGGAGCTGCAGAGACCTCATTGGATGAGAGTGAACATTACATCAATGATTAATAAAATGCAGCTAATATCATCCATCTCCATATGGAACATTTCTACATTTTATATCTGGCCATCTCTCTGTAATCTCTGTCACACTAATCACTCTTTTATTTTCCTCACAATCATCAGCTAAAGCCGTACAGGTTACATAGTTACAGCTAAAACAATGCTGTCTTTCTCTCTTTGTGTCTTTCGTTTTCTCTCATTTTCAAGCTGTGGAAAAGGTCAAAAATGTGAAAGTCATGCACTGGAGGCTGATAACTGAAAGAAGCTATTTACGTGTGTGTGTGTGTGTGTGTGTGTGTGTGTGTGTGTGTGTGTGTGAAATGTAGCCAGGACAGAAAACATGGTCAGAGATGAAGAAAGAATCTCTGAAATATCATCTCATACTCTATAGCCCTGCAGTAATCCACTTATTCATCCTGTCACACACTGTGTGTGTATGTGTGTGTGTGTGTGTGTGTGTTCTGGTTTAATGTAGACTAAAGCTGACAGAAAACAACACATTTGTATTGTTGACATTCAAGCTCTGATTAATACATCACACTTTATATGAGTAATTCCAATCCAATATGAATGACTGTAGTCTCTATTTTACTGTAACACACCTGATTCAATATGGAATTTAGTTAGGAGGCTTTAAATCAACAGCTATCTATTGGTAGCCATGGACTGGGGACGCTGTGGTGGTTAGGAATCTGTTCTTGTGATCAGCAAGTCTTGACTGAAGCATCCTTGAGCAAGGCACCTAACCTTCAACTGCTCTGCATGCCATGGGTAGGGGCTGCCCACTGCTTTGGGAACATGTTCTCACTGCCCCCTAGTGTGTTTGTATGTGTGCAACACTGCAGGTATGGGCTAAATGCGGAGATCAAATGTCTCTGTATGCAAGCACGTTGGTCAGTAATTGTGCACTTTGCACTTTATCTGAGTTAAAGGTAAAGTTGCTCAAGGATACTGAACTGGTCCAACCCTTTCTTTATGGATTTATTTATTTACATGTGTTCCATCCTACAATTATATTGTTGTAGCAACTGTTGCATTGTCAGCCAAGCTTTACAGAATGATATTCAAAATTCCAATGAATTTAGAATCAAATTAGTGCTTCAAAGGGTCTTTATCTAACACTGAGTGTCACTTATAGCTTTTAGCTCTTATCCAGTAAGTTACAGTTTCAGTCACATTACATTTGAATGCAAATTGCTAGTGTTAGGAGTCTTGTGCAAGGTCTGTTAGTTGTGTGCTTGCCCAGGCGTTGTTGGTAGAATTAGTAGATCCTCTTAAGGACATTCCTCTCTACATATTCCCCATCTGGAGTGAATACACACATAATAGTAAGGCAGCTCATTAGAGGTCACATACCTGAAGCATTGGGCAGTCACCTGCTGCAGTGCCCAGGGAGCAGTTAGGGGTTAGGTGTCTTGCTCAAGTGCACTCAAACCAGTGACCATTTGATCCCAAGGCCACTTCTCTAACCTTTAGGCTATGGGTGCCCAACAACACTATACTACCCACTAGTCTTCACTCTATTGTACACAAAATATGTCATACTCTTGTTTGAATGGAAATTTTGGAGCCAATGTTCTGTAAACATTTTGAACATAAGCATAGTAAACAGTCACAAATCACAGGACCTCTAGAGCCCTAATGAGTAAATCAAAGGTGAGTGTCAGGAACACAAAAAAGGCTCCCTAATTTGTATATTTTTCTCTGAACTATTCAAGTTTCTTCTAGATATAGATTCTGTTTCATCAATCCTCTATACAAAAGTGATATGTCACCTATAAACACATGGACCTCATCTGTAAAGATGATTACAAACTAATTCTACAAACTTGATAAATATTATTGCTCTTTCTATAAGGCTCATTACTACACATGCATGTCTGTATCAGCTAAACTGTACATAGCTGCTATACAAGGCTAGCTAGTATGCTTGTTCAGTTGAGTCTGTTATTACTGGAACACAGCCAGCTAGCTAATAATATCACCAGTCAAGCCTTTAATTTCATATGATACTACTACAGTACTCTTAACATTATTCTAAACATCTAACAGAGCCTATTAGGGTTGTGCCTTTAACTTGCTTTGGCTACTGAATAATTAACAACTAACCTGTCTGGTCTGATATTTCAAGTACAGGGTGGACCAATTATAGCTGCAGTACAGCAGTAGAGAGTAGATCAGTCTTAGAGCTGCTGACCTCATAGGTCAAGCGCAGAGCTCAGTCTGTTGCTTTCAGTGATGCCTCAATAAACATTTAAAAGCTAAAACAAACATCTTACTATTTTAATGCTTAATCTGCAAATATATCAAAGATAAACATTTGTACATTTTATAGTATATTACTTTTGTCTCAACTAAACTTATTTAACATTTTTAAAGTGCTTTTCTTTTCTTTTTTCTCATTCATTTTAACTTTCCACCCAAAATAACCAATTAATCCACCCATTCACAAGGACTCTCACAATCACCTGTAATGTCCCTGACTTCAGGAGGGTGAACACTCCTCCAATGCATGTGAAGTCAACCACTGCCTCTTTTCAAACTGCTGTTGACCAAGGCCACATGCTCAGATACGATGTGATGGAAATTGGCTGAAGGACGCCTGAGCCAGGCCAATTTTGCTCTCTCAGGCCCCAGCAGCATGACCGGGATTCAATCTTGCAATCCTCTGATCATAGCATCAGCCATTAGTCTGCTGAGCTACTCGAAGCCACTAGAGCTTTAAGTCACAAAAACCACTATCAATGGTCAGCGTTCATCTGGATGACACAACAGCAGCCAGTCTGTACCAGTTACAGGAGTGTGAAATACAGGACAACCACACTCTGAAACAGCTTTTACCCACAAGCCATCAAGCTTGTGAACAGCTTTCCATTAGCACCCTGCCGCCTCCCAACACTCTGACTGGTTCAACTCTGGTCCACACACAACCCCATTACTGAACTTTACTCACCATACATGCACTCAGTCTTACCTCAATATTTCATTCTCTGCTGCTATTTACTAAGTTTATTTTATTTATTTATTTATTTATTGATTGATTGATTTCTATTGCTGCTTGCAATAATGCAAAGTGCCTTATATAACATTGCTAGCTGCACAATACAGTGCATGTGTACTACTGCCATGCTCTCTGCGCAATCTCACTACAGTGCACAGTACTACCTCTCTAATTTGTTTTTATGTTGCATATTTTTTTTACTTATATCTATTTTTTCAGTACAACTTAGCTTGTATGTAAGAGGAGGACATGCAAAGTAAGAATGTCATTGTACAGTATAACTTGAATCCTGAATTTTGAAAAATACAGTGCAGTGTAGAAATGCTTGCGTAAGTGTGTGTTACCTGGTGGATCTCCTGCCAGCCATTTTCGTCCACACAGCCCACCTGAGCGTGGTCGTGAAGAAGCAGCTCACAGCAGTACGGGTCCCCCCCCACCATGGAGCTGTGGTACAGTGGAGTTAAACCACGACTGTCCTTATAGTCAGGACTCGCACCCAGATCCAGCAGTGTCTACACACACACACACACACACACACACACACAGGAGATTAACACTCACACTGTACGTGCACACACAACACTTACACAAGAAAACTAATCATCCACTCAGAAAACACCACTAACATCTAGACTCATCCTGACTGAAAATACACACATGAATACACTTGTACACACTTCAAAGGAAGTGCTTCATGTATTAGCCCTTTGTAAATACTGCTTTTAAAGCAAGGCTGCTTATTCATGTGCAGGTCAGTATATCTGGAGCTATACACATCACAAAGACAAACTCTCCTGTCCCTCAATACAGAGCTTTCAGAATTTCTCTTTCAGGCTCACTCTCACAGTCTCTCTCTGTCTCTGTCTCTCTCTCAGTCTTTCTGTCTCTCTTTCTTTCTCTCGCTCTCTCTCTCTTTCTCAGTGTATCTCTGTTTGTCTCAGTCTCTCTCTTTCTCTCTCTCTCTCAGTCTCTCTTTCTCAATCTTTCTCTCCCTCTCTTTCTCAATCTTTCTCTCTCTCTCTCAGTCTCTCTCTGTCTCTCTCTCACTCTCTCTCTTTCTCAGTCTATCTCTGTTTGTCTCAGTCTCTCTCTCTCTCTCTCTCTCTCTCTCTCTCTCTCTCTCAGTCTCTCTCTCTTTCAGCTTCTCAGTCACTCTCTCTTACTCAGTGTGTCTATCTCTCTCAGTCACTCTCTCTCATTTGTATAAATGCAAAAGTTTGGGCATACCTAGAAAGTACATGTTTCATTGACTGAATTCATCAGTTAATGAATTTTGCATAATGAAAAAATGTCATGAAGAGCTAAAAAGGCTCTGTGTTACTACTGATCTGGTACTTAATGTCAACATGGGCTTCATATCTGCAGAAAATGCTGGATCAGCTCGAACCTATTAATACCTATTATACACTATTACCTAGAACCCAAGCGAAGAACCACCATTTTTATTTCTGGATTGTGAGTGTGTGTGTACTTACTATGAGTGCTGTATGGTTTTTTGTGCGCACGGCTTTGTGGAGAGCGGTGATCCCATCTCTGGTCCTGAAGTCCAGGTGAGCTCCTCCACCTTTCAACACCTTAATGAGCTCTGCACAGCCCTCTAACTGAGCTGCCATCGTCAATGGACATTCTGCAGGCATTGCAATATACAGGAAAACACACACACACACACACACACACACACACACACACACACACCACTGTGAATAAATACTATTGAATACAAATACTACAAAGAGAAAATATGTGAATATTTGAATTTGATAATATTTTAATTCTATGACGCCTCGCATATTCTCTGTTAATCAAATAGTTAATTGGTATGGACATACATTACAATATGCTAAATCCATCAGAAATCGTATATCAGTCACAGTTACTCCATCTAGAAATATATAGAGAGTCTTTAATCTGGTAATCAGGCCACAGTGTCAGGATTCTGCCGGTAGTCTTCTGATTGACGAATATATTTAGTTCAGCTTTAGTGAAAATATGCAGGTAAAATTTGTTGCAAAAAGGTTTGTAAAGTCCATGCTATCTCATCATTAAAAGTAATTCAAGAGTTCTGCTTAAACCAGCTAGTAATAAATAAGAGCGATACCCCTGCTTGTGTGTTTTTGAGGTTTGCTTCGACCATAATAATGAAGATATGGTGAGAAAATTAAATGTCTAAATATACAGTATAAATGAAATAACCTGAGTTTGTGTGAAAAAGACTGACATGCACGATTACAGTGCAGGTAGTGGGCATTTCTGATGACTAATATTTATGGCTGTCGGAGTAGACGACGGCGCCCATGCAGCTGTCTCCAGTGAGTTCTCAGTTATCCTCGTATACACAGCATGGATGGTTATTTCTCCCAACAATCCATGCATAATGTATCAGTACACTGTACAGTGTTCATGCTGTGAACATATGATATAACAAACTTGACTCAGAAGACACAATGGAAAAAGAAAATTTGGTCATTATGCACGTCAGCTGAATTTCCTCCCATAGTTGGTAGTTCTTGGACATGCTAAGTGGTGAAAAGTATCCCTAGGATACAGGCTCCCAATCCTGGCCCTGAACATCTACAATGTAAGGTTCAGATCCAGTAAACCTGATTCTAATATTCAGATGACCCTGACAGTGTTCATTACCTGGATGAAGTGTGTTAGATTAAGGCTTGAGCTCAACTGCATTACTGGTCTCCTGGGCTAGTAATGGGCACCCCTGCTCTGGAGAATCTGACAGTGCAAGACTAGAAATCTTCTCAATATCAATGTAAAATATTTGTATAGTATTCTTCAGGCAAAAAGTCTTTGTAAAATAAGCTGTATCCATCCATCCATTCATCATCTTCCGCTTATCTGTGTCTGGGTCGTGGGGGCAACAACCCAAGCAAAGAAGACCAGGTGTCCCTCTCCAAAAGCCACCTCTTCCAGCTCATATGGGAGTATTCCAAGGCCAGCTGAGAGATAGCTGGAGGTCCTGGTTTGATGAAGCCAGCAGGACCACATCTTCAAAAAGTAGATATGTAATACTGAGGTTACCAAACTGGACACCTTCCACCACTTGGCTATGCCAAGAAATCCTCTCCATAAAAATTATGAACAGAATTGGTGACAAAGGGCAGCCCTGGCGGAGTCCAACCGACTTACTGCCGGCAATGCGGACCAAGCTCGTGCTTCGCTTGTATAGGGACTGGATAACTCTTAAGCTGTATACACTCACTGGTCATTTCATTAGGTACAGATCCCTTCTACACTCTCTGTGCATTTGATCAGCTCCACTGACCATGTAGGTCAGGGGTGTGCAGCTCAGTGTCCAGCACTATTTGCTGATTTACTGCTCAAACACACCTGATTATACTTACACTATTAATTGCCAGGTCTACTGGGTGTGTACGAGTTGGAAAACTACTAAAATGTGCTGATCACTGGCCCTCCAGGACCAGAGCTGTGCACCACTTATATTGGTGAACTTCTATAATTACAGACTGTAGTCAATCTGTTCTCTGTATACTTCATTGGCCTCCTTTCATCCTGTTCTTCAATGATCAGGGCCACCACGCAGCAAATATTATAGCAATCAATCTCAGCATTGCAGTGGTGGTGGTATGTTTGCATGGTTTGCATTAATCTTTCACTACTTAAAATGAAAACTATCCAGCCAACAGCATCCTTTGACCACCAATGAAGGACTAGAGGACCAACACAGACTGTGCAGCAACAGATGAGCTGCTGTCTCTGACTTTACATCTACAAGGTGGACCAACAATGTAGATGTGTCTAAGAGAGTGAGTAGACAGTGTTTACAAACATTGTTGATCCACTCATACCAGTACAACACACACCACCACATCAAAGTTAATGCAGTGCTGAGAATAATCCACCACCAAAATAATACCTGCTCTGTAGACCACATGGACTACAGTCTGTAACTAGAGAGTGCACCTATGTAGTCCGTAGAGCTGATAACATTGTGTAGATATGAGGTATTTGTACCTAATGAAGTGGCCAGTGAGTGTAATTTACACATTATATTTCACAAACAATCATAATTCACAAACATCTACTTAATTTTTGGAATATATTATTTTAGTGATGGTACTAGTTTGAGTGAAGAACTTGGTCTAATCAAAGATCAAACATGTTAATAAGCTCAAATTGTGCTTTAATACCAGAAAAGTGAGATGATTTTTTGCTGCATTTCCCAAAAACTAGACAAAATACTGCATCATAAACACAGCTTAGAGAAATTCTCTCATGTTTACATCATCCTGGAGTTTAAAGGCTTTTTCAAATGTGAGTTATGTAATCACGTCTTCAAGGAAATCAACAACTGCCCAATGGTTTCTATTATAAATGAGTTGTGAGTGAACATTTTCAGTGCAGGGAAACATATTCAAATGAAAGCTGGTAATTGTTTGTGGTAATTGATGCGGCAGAACTTTTCATTAAAAGAGTAAAATGAACAGGGGCGAGATCATTCAGCTGTGTTCTTTGGTTAATGAGTTCAACTTGCCTACTATGTTATCACTTTTACAAGTACAACAATATAATTATTACACTATTTTACAACCCCACTAATAACAACAATACATACATACATGTGGTACCATTAAACTTAAATTAGCCCTGTTTAGACAATATTTCTATTACTGCGAAACACTGAATTACCATAATGGCTCTCAAATAAATACACGTAAACAAACAGACACGTACACCTTCTTCTGTCCATTACCCTTTCCATAGAGGTCACCCTTAAACAGACCCAAACAACTGCATGAATAATCTTGAATAAATATGAGCAAATTTGCATAAAAAGTGATCTTGCTTTCATAGCATTCGTTGGGGGAGGTCAGACACGATCAGTCCATGGTCATCCATGCAGAATAATCTCAATCTCTCTCTCTCTCTCTCTCTCTCTCTCTCTCTCTCTCTAATATCTGTATGCACAATCACAAGCTCTCATCAAACTTCATAAAATTGTAAAATGGGATAAAAACTAAATGTAATGTGATTATACTGTGCTTTAATAGCAAAACTGATTTAGTTAGGTTGAACTGAAATGTTAAATACTGTACATAAGACAGGCACATTTTTTTTTGTTAAATGGGCTTCAATCCCAGGCCTCTCTGCTGAAAGTGGCTGACTAAATGTGCAGGCTTCAGCCAAATTCAGCTACTGTTGACTGCCTGACCCAGAGCTGAGAGATATGTGTTATGAGAATAGGGTCACAGCACCAATTTAACACAGCTGACCAAAGTCAACCTCTGCTCTTCATGGACACACACACACACACACACACACACACACACACATACACACACACATCAGCAAATGAAAACAAAGCATCTGCAAGCAGTTCCTTAAGCACCAAAATATGAGTTTCCAGAAGAAAAAAATCAATATTAAATTCAATAATTGAATAGCTTATGCTTAATGGTGAAATCTTTTAAAGAGAAAGGTCTTCTGCAACAAGATAGGATTCAATTATTAGTCATAAGACATAAACGCAGGACAGTGAACTGTGCCCTTAGTATAAGACCAAGGAAATAAAAATTTGTGACTATTGTGACAAAAAAATCTTTTTCCAACAACTAAAGATGTCTTTCTATTCACAGTATAGATGCTTCAGCAGCCAACTGAGTTCATTTAGCTGTACATCTATGAAAATGTATTCCACAACACTGAGCATGTATTTAGATGTAACAGTAGATTAATAATGCAAAAAATTTCTTTCTATAATAAAAGTAGTATTAATCATAATACAGTGTTGCTTTTGTTTATATATTGTTACTGTGCAAAGCAACCAAATTTCTGCAGCATGGTCACTTTACAAGATAACAAAAGTGTTCTTTACTTTGTACTTATCTCTTCACTGCTGAAAACAAAAAGTGTCCATATCTTACATGCTGCCAGGATACTGAACTCATATTTATTTTCAAATTGTTGCTGATACCAGCAATTTTACAAGAGAAGCCAAAATATTCTTTACTTTCAATATACAGTACCATTCACCTTCTCAATCAATGTTTTTATTGTTTCATTGTTTCAATGACCCTTACATGACTGTCACAGGGCAGGTATTATTTGGATAGTGTATCACTCGCAGTACTGCAGTGACAGTGATGTGGTGGTGGTGTGTTAGTACCACTGCACCAACCAAAACTATCCAGCCAACAGCGTCCTCTGACCACCAGTGAAGGACTAGAGAACCAACACAAACTGTGCAGCAACAGATGAGCTGCTGTCTCTGACTTTACATCAACAAGGTAGACCAACAAGGTAGATGTGTCTAATATAGTGGACAGTAAGTGGACACAGTGTTTAATTCCAGCAGCTCTCCTCTGTCTGATCCACTCATACCAGCGAATGAATAGCTGAGCAAGGCAGCCTATTACAGTCCCCCCTTTCCATAAGGGTCTCTTTATGAGGAACGTGAGGATTAGAAGACTTACCGCCAGTCTCTGGGTCGTGGAAATTTGGGTCGAGCCCTTTCTCCAGAAACTTTGATACCTTCTCAATATTTCTCTGCTGAACATATTCCATAAACTTCTTCAGGTTAGCCTGTAAGAAACAGAGAGAGAGAGAGACAGAGAGAGAGAGAGAGAGAGAGAGAGAGAGAGAGAGACAGAGAGAGAAAGAGAGACTAAGTGAATCCAACATGCGAGGTGTCTTAAATTATGTAAGAGTAGGATAAAAGCAAAGGCAGGAGAGTTATCTCAAGTGGAAGAACCACAGACAGAGTAAAGCCTACAGTACTGTAGCAATTTAATTTTAGCTTCTTTTCCTCTCTCACTGTCTCTGTCTCTCTCTCTCACTCTCACTCTCTCTCACACACACACATGCTATAATACGCAGGATCTCACTAAAAGAAACAAGAGCAGTCTCACTTTGTTAATGTAATACTCTCGACCCATAATCCACCACTCCACAGGCAATGCCACAAATATTAAAATGCATTACATTTCATATGAGCGACGCCAGGACTCATTAAGGGGCTTGCCTGTAATCTAAAAGGAAATCAAATAAAATGGCAGAGTGTTCATCTCTGGCCTGTCACTCAGTGGCAGCCGCAGCGCTTCTCTACTCAAACCCGCCCGGTAACTGCTGACTGGAAGAAATAACTACAGCGCAAAGTGTCTGTAACACCTGCTCGACTGACAGCCTTGTTACTGAGAGCAAGAGCCAGGACTCAGCCGTGCTGTTTCATAATCACACTCACCTTCTCATCACCATACACAGTCACCAGGACATCCTCAGTCTTCAGCAGAGCATTAGAATACACTCAGACTTTTATTTAACCCTTCCAGGACACAGTTAAAACCAGTGATAACACAAGGCATGCTATTTTAACGATTTCTCATTTAGAACTCACTGACATCATTCTTCTACTTGCACTCATTGTCCATTTGATCACTTTGTAGTTCTACAGTTACAGACTGTAGTGCATCTGTTTCTCTGTATACTTTATCAGCCTCCTTTCATTCTGTTCTTCAATGATCAGGACCAACAGAACAGATGTTATTTGGGTGGCAGATTATTATCAGCACTGTTGACACTGATGTGGTGGGGTGTGAGTGTGTGCTGTGCTGGTATGAGCGGATCAAACACAGCAGAGCTGCTGGAGATTTTAAACACCTCATTGTCACAGCTGGACTGAGAGTAGTCCACCAAAATACCCATCCATCACAGAAGATGCATCTAATAGTGAGGACAGTGAGAAAACATAGGGTTTAAAATCTCCAGCAACTGTGATCCAGTCATACTGCACAGCACACAGTAACAGCACCACCACATCACCTTCAGTCATGCTTATTTCATAACATAACACACACTAGTGTATCTTCTAAAAGTGGAATATTGTGTAAAAGTTCATTTGTGCTCATAACTGTCATATATATGCATACATTACATTACTAATAATTTGAGACTCTGCATTTCAGATATCCATGAGCTACAAGCTACGATCAACAGTAATGCAAAAACATTAAATCTTTAAATCTCATTTAATACAGAATTAATTTAAAAGGGCTGTTTACATTTTAAAAATTTAATTATGAAGAACTTTTTCACGATGTACACTCTTTTAATGTTTGGTATTTGATATGTTGAGATAGTCTGAATAAGAAAGTTAGATCCAGATGTTCTCCAAGATGTTTCTCAATCATCACAGTGATCAGTTGATTTAAGTACTGATTAACCAAATCAGATATTGGGCGATAAATACCACTGGACTGATATGAGGAGAGGTTTGGAAAGGGTTAAACCTACACATTCATATACTAAAACTGACAATTCATTGTATTAATATTTATCTTTATTCTGTTTATAGTTTTTTCATCAAATAATCTACATAAACAAGCTAATAATTTTTACACAGTAGTGTACATTACAAAATGTAATAAACATAATATTAGCATATTTTAAAGCAATAGACTAAAATGACTATATAGCAGTGTACAGTACCAATAGCTAAGCTTCTAACAAAGAAACATCTGACCTTCTGGCATTATTTCTAATGCCCTGCTTGTATAACAGTAAGTATTCATGCTTTATAATAAAGATGAGCTTCACAAATCCAAGGACAGTTGGAATAAATGCATACAGTGCAACAGCAGCAGAGACAGCACCTGTCACCAGCTCAGCACTCCAGAGAGAAGCTGAACTCAACCTATCCAACAGTTTACACTTTCCAATAATACTGAACCACTCCAGGGAGTCAATACCACACAAGGGCACTAGCAGAGTGCAGTGATGGACATGCAGGCTGACCACAAGTGACCACACATGCATTAAAAGCACTGCCAGACAATGCAATATGGTATTTTCTGTAATTCTATCATGGCTGGATAAATGACCACCTGTAGTTTCCTTCATTTCATCTGCTTAATGATACCAAATACCTCCAAAGAGTGATGAGCCTGTCAATCTCTCTCTTTCTCTCCTCTCTCTCTGGTTCGCACGCGAGCAGTGAAGCACCAGTAGAACTATCCCAGTTTCTCAGTCTGCTTTCTGCCTGTTACATAACTTCTCATGATCAAGTCCTGCACATATACACAAACAAAAGCACACACCTATGCATGCACACAGGCAAAATGAAGCCAAAGCTGCAGGTTTCTCACCATGTGTGGCGGTAAACGATCTCCGTTCTCTTCCCTCGCTTTGATTCTCTACCCATCACACTCAGCCCAACACGCAACCAGCTCTTGCACTACCTTCTGAGTGTCTAACACAAGCACTCATGCTTGCATGCACACACACACACTCACACACACATGCAGACACACATGCTCTGGAGCTGTGCCACAGCCGCCTCACTCTCTCCATCCCCACTGTGAACGGCATCAACTCTCTGGCTCTCCCACTACCTCTCTGTAGCACTCAAGCTGTTGTTATGGAGATGGAATACAAATGAAATGTTAGCCTGGCTGCCACGTAGAGTGCGAGGAGTCCTTTGTGTGTGTGTGTGTGTGTGTGTGTGTGTGTGTGTACGCGCGTGTGTGTGCATTTGATGTGTATCTTGTCTGAGAGAGGAACTCCAAACAGCCTGTGTAATTTTGTCATTAACAAACAGAGTGCACTGTTACAGTACAGTGCTACCTTTATTTCAGTACTGACTCATACATCTGATCATTTACAGCTTAGTCTCTTTGATTGGGATCAAGAGTTACCACACATACCTTTCACTCATCAGCATGTACCACACATCAGTTTAACTCAACATCTACCACACAGGCCTTTCACTCATCAACATCTACCAAACAAGTATAACCCAACATCTGTCACGCACAAGTTTAACTCAACATCTACCACACAGGCCTTTCACTCATTAACATCTACCAAACAAGTATAACCCAACATCTGTCACGCACAAGTTTAACTTAACATCTACCACACAGGCCTTTCACTCATCAACATCTACCAAACAAGTATAACCCAACATCTGTCACGCACAAGTTTAACTCAACATCTACCACACAGGCCTTTCACTCATCAACATGTACTAAACTATGGAGTAAGATCACTGTCAAAAATTCACACACCCACAAACAAACAAAATCGTACACGTATGCATATGACAAATTATTATGAGTACGTTTTGAAATATGGGTACGTTTTCTTATGATCACAATCAAAAAGTGAGCAAACACTGTCAAAAATGCATCACCAAGTTTCTAGGCCAAATGCATGGAGTGTGTGTGCACTTGTGAATCAGAAGGTTTTTTGTTGTTGTTTGTAAGAGAGAGACACAAACTGAAATAAATAGAATAATAGTGTTAATGTTATAAGAAAGCAGTACAATGGAAGTGGAAGAGGATGATAGTGGCATAAGTGTGTTTGAGTCATGCCTTTCACTCATCATCTACAACATAAATTTAACTCAGCATCTATCACAGGTTTTTCACTCATCAATAACAACCAAACAGGCCTTTCACTGATCAACAATACATATTTCAATAAGTTCACTTTTCTGATATTTCATACTATAGACACTCTGGACAAGTATACTTATTGTTTTGTAAAAATTAACACTAAATTGTGCAGCAAATCATCTTTTTCGCTATTTCACCTATCACTCAACTATATGATGAAATCCTCAGAGATGAATACAGATGAAGCACGGAAACTTACAGAAATAGAAACAGATATTAGTGCTGCATTGCACCTCTAATCTAATCAAATTTTGGAGATCTGATAATGACATTAAATCTAAATCACTCAACTAGGTTTATCTGAATGCAAATGATTACCTTTGACAGAAATGATAATTTACTCTTTTTAAAAAGGCATTGCAAGTCAAAGCAATGTAATAAATAACATACAAACCGCTACCTTCAGTGTTTAAAGTGGGGCTGTACATTTTATTTTTTACAGTGTGCAGTCTTACAGTCACTGTCTCTCTCTGGCTGAGCTCCAGGTGCCATCACATTTGTGACAGCAGTGGAACACAGGCAGGATAGCAGTGAGAACCTGGCACTCAAGCCAGCGTCTCCTGTGCCAGGAGCGTGGGCCATCGTGCAAGAGTTACACTCGCTGGTGAGAAAGCCAGAACACACGTTTAACCTCAGGGTCAATGCTCCTCACTAGGGTTCTCTCTACTGCTTTAGGATTTCACAGAATTACACTGGGGGTTTTTGTTTGAAGTAATGATGTTGGTTCTAGATAATGAAGTTTAATTTCATCATTAGCACTTAGGTTACTGTAAAGTTAGTTGATAGAAATAATATTCAATCGTCATATTTAAGTCATATTTAATTTCATTTAAATCTCAAGTAAGTCAAGGTTACAGAGAAAGTCTGAGATAATGATGTTTCATTTTATTGAGTATCATAACAGATATCCCTAAAGTGATGTTATGTCACTATTGAGTAGGGATGAGCGAGTACACCACTATCTCTATCTGTATCTGTTCAACAATCTAAATGATCTGTATCTGTACTTGGAGTGGGCGTGGTCTAAACAAGAATTAGGCGTGGTTTAACATGAATTGGGTGGGGCTTAAATCTGTACATAAATTTAATGATGGATTCTGAAATTTATATGTATTGATCAGATGTGGCTATATGTATTGTTTATTTGAAAAGTATTTACAGAACTAAGCTGGAAGGGGAGATTGCCCAAGAACAAGCTGGATTTAGACCAAGAAGAGGCACTCAGGATCAGATCACAAACCTCTGGATCATCTTGGAGAAAGCAAGAGAAAGGAACCAGGAACCAGGACCGCCGATCACACATCAACATGGTTCAGCGTAAGACAAGGAGTCCGTCAAGGATGTAACCTCTCACCATGTTTATTCAACATCTTAGGAG
>BRDA01009013.1:10440-21105 GCA_036984385.1 Crenuchus spilurus
GAGAGAGAGAGAGAGAGAGAGAGAGAGAGAGAGAGAGAGAGAGAGAGAGAGAGAGAGAGAGAGAGAGAGAGAGTGAGAGATAGACAGAGAGTGAGAGAGAAAGAGAGTGAGTGTGTGTGAGAGAGAGTGAGAGAGAGACAGTGAAAATGTGTGTGTGTGTTTGTGAGAGAGAGAGAGACAGTGAGAGAGAAAAAGAGAGAGATATACAGAGTGAGAGAGAAAGAGAGAGTGTGTGTGAGTGAGAGAGAGTGAGAGATAGAGAGTGAGAGAGAAAGAGAGAGAGTGTGTGTGAGACTGCGAGACAGAGTGAGAGAGAGAGAGAGTGAGAGAGAAAGAGAGAGTGAGTGTGTGTGTGAGAGAGAGACAGAGTGAGAGAGACAGAGTGAGAGAGAGTGTGTCTGTGTGTACGTGAGAGACAGACAGTGAGAAAGAGAGAGAGAGACTGTGTGTGTGTGTGTGTGTGTGTGTGTGAGAGAGAGAGAGAGAGAGAGACAGAATGAGAGATAAAGAGTGAGAGAGAGTGAGAGTGAGAGAGAGTGTGTGTGTGTGTGCGCGCATGAGAGAGAGACAGTGAGTGAGTGAGTGTGTGTGTGAGAGAGTGAGAGACAGAGTGAGAGTGTGTGAGAGAGTGAGAGAGAGAGTGAGAGATAGAGACAGAAAGTGAGAGAGAAAGAGAGAGTGAGAGAGAGATAGAGTGAGAGAGAAAGAGAGTGAGAGAGAGAGAGTGAGAGAGAAAGAGAGTGATTGTGTGAGAGTGAAAGACAGAGAGAGAGACACACACAGTGAGAGAGAAAGAGCGAGGGTGTGTGAGAGAGACAGTGAGAGAGAATGTCTCTGTGTGTGTGTGTGTGTGAGAGAGAGAGAGAGAGAGAGAGAGAGAGAGAGAGAGAGATGGTATTCAAACAGAAAAATAGTACAAAGAAGAAGAGGAGAATGATAATGAAGAGGAAAAATGAAAAAAATAAAAAATAAAAGAGTAAAAGTAAAAAACAGAATAGGAAGAGTAATTTTAAAAAGAGAGAAAAGGGGTGATTGTAGCAAGGAAAAGTAAAAAAGCAGAGGAAGAGAGTGATCGTAGAGAGGAAAAGTAAAACGAGAAGAGGAAGAGAAGAAATTAACGTGAAAAGGAAAATTAAAAGAAGAGGAAGTAAGAAACTCGAGAGGGGAAAATGAAAAAGTGCAGATGCAGGGAGAAACTATAGAGGAAAAGGAAAAGATGAGAGGAAGAGAGTGATGTTAGAGAGCAAAAGTAGAATAAGAAAGAAGAAAAACTGAAAAGGAAATAGAAAAAAAACTACAAAGGAAGAGGAAGAGAGAAACTTTATAGAGAGGAAAAGGAAGAATAGGAAGAGGAAGTCTAGAGAGGAAGAAAGGGAAGCAGTAGTGCACACAGAGGAAACCAGAGGAGTCTAATCTGGTGCTGTATGTTGTGTTAATGAGCCTCCTGTGTGTTGGTGAAGCTAATCAGCCTCTTTAGTGAAACAGAGAGCAGAGAACACCTGCAGGCCATCAACACACACACACACACACACACACACACACACACACACACACACACACACACACACACACACACACACACACACACACACACACACACACACTCTGGTCTGACTGTACTTAGAATAACATTAAAGCACTGAGCAGTGATGTTTAACTCTTTCACAACATCAGGTTTACTGTGTCTTACTGTGTTTATTTATATAAACGATATAAACATATTTTACCAAATCAGATGGTTTAATGAGCCTTCTGCTCAGGATGTTCTGGAGAAACACCGTCCATGTGGTCACCAGGAGTCTGAATATATATCATATATATTATTCTTCTTCAGTGTCAGGACTACCACAGAACAGGTGGATCATTCTCAGTGACACTGAGGTGGTGGTGGTGTGTTACTGTGTGACCTGCTGGAGATGTCAAACACTCACTGTCCACTCTATTAGACACACATATCGTGTTAGTTCACCATGTAGATGTAAAATCATCAGGCTGGTTGGTGCACTATTTTCATTCCAGCAGAGACACGCACTAACACACCACCACCACATCAGTGTCACTGAGAAAGATGCTCTGTGGAGGTCCTGACTACTGAACAACAGAATGAAAGGTTACTAATAAAGTGTGTATATATGAAGCCTTTTTGTCTTGAAAATGTATAAACACACACACACACACACACACACACACACTCAGCTATCTATTACATGCGATAGTCATCCTCCCCTTTGCGTTCACGCCACGCTTCATTCCAAAGTGTGTGTGGAGTAAAAATATCCCAGCGGACCACTCAGGCGGAATCAGCCCCCCATCCCCTCTCCTCTCCTTCCACACACACACACACACACACACAAACACACACACACACACACACACACACACACACACACACACTACCATCAGCCTGAACTAATAACTGGCATTTTACGCCAGCTAGGCATGCACTAAACAATGAATGCCTGCCTTTCACTGCCAACACAAACTGGAGACGTTAGCACTCATGTTTGTAGAAGCTGTTTTTAAAACCGAGCTGCTGAACGCAGGTGAGCTTCTCAACAACATAAATCACATAAAAGGGATCTCCATCAGCCACACAGCTGATTAACACAGTCACTCTGACACACTTTCTAATGCTTAGAAAACCAGCTGACTCAAAGCACACTAATAAGCCTGTGGGCAGCTGCAAAATGACCTTCCACTTTCATTCTGCTTTTCTGTCCTCTGCTCCAATCACTGTCTGTGGTAATTGAGCATATGTTAGAGATGCAGCGTTCAGACTAAAGCCTGATTCACCTACAAAATAATGATTAATGACTTTGCTGAATTCAAAGTGATTGTAACTGATGATCTTTGCAGATGATCCGGTAGTGTGGAGGGTCTATAATCCAGTCTTTACTCTGATCTTCTCCCAGTGCAGTCAGGGCTGCTCCCCATTGAGAATCATAAATAAACACGTTCAGTATTTAGACTCAGTGTCCTGTAGTGGGGGCTGGAGCCAATTCTCTGGCTGATGTCATGTCTGAAAGATCAACCAGTCTGGACTGAAACATTTACGCTTTACATTTGGGGGGGCATAAGGGTGTATAGACATGGTGCAGCCCTTCAAGCAGGCATTCATTTTGCCCAAGGGTGTCTCCTCAAAGATGCTTGGCAGAGCTAAACTGCTGTATGTGTTGCTGAATAACTGCTCTGTAATTTACTTTAATGAGCAAACATTTCCTGAAGAAAGTGATTGTACACCATAAGTAGTCTCCAGGTGGTTAATACGATGGTTGCTAAAATGTTTCCAGGTGGTTGCTATGGTCTCTTGAATGGTTGTTAAGGTGTTGCTAGTTGGTTGCTATGATATCCTGAATGGTTGCTAAGATGATGCTAGTTGGTTGCTATGGGTTTTGAATGGTTGTTAAGGTGTTGCTAGTTGGTTGCTAATATGATGCTAGTTGGTTGCTATGGTCTCTTCAATGGTTGCTCAGATGTTGCTAGTTGGTTGCTATGATATCCTGAATGGTTGCTAAGGTGTTGCTAGGGTGATTCAGGAGGTCCCTTTTGTGTACCTATACAGTTGCTATTGTCTCTGAAGTGGTTGCTACAGTGTTGCTACGTGATCAGTAGTGCATTTTTATACCAGAGCTCAACGCTGAACCCCTCTAACCCACGCCTGGCATTAGACATGGTGCCCACAGGCTCATGTTTAGTCCTATTGGCAGTACTTCTCTACACAGAGGTGTCCACAAACTTTTGCTGATCCAGTTAGAGAGGAAAGCATGGACACAGCTCTCTTGTTTAAGGAGGTAACAAAGGCACGAGCTCGAGCGAGGTCGCCGCAGTGAAGCGTTCGTGGCTGGCAGCGTGTAAAGCCAGCGATGTGACTGCATCAGAGATGCTTTTTGGCCTGTTTGAGCCAGGCTGGATCCAGGCACTGCTTTCCATGCTCGGCTGACCGTAAGCAGGCATAAAATCTCAATTTATTTTTAAAATACTGTCCTTCCCCCCTCGCCCCATCCTTCTTCTTGGTCACTGTCTCCCTGTGGAGTTTCCATGGCTACTTGGTCACATGACCTAGCGTAGACCCTCCCCTGGCCTGCGGTGACTGTCACAGCGGTTTGTCAGACTTGGCCACCCGACCGGGATACAATCCGATGTGTGTGTTGTCTGTGTGTGCGCGAGACAAAGAGCGAGAGAGAGAGAGAGAGCGCGAGGGCGAGAGACAGTGTGTATGTGTGTGCGATAAAGCCCGAGGCCCTCGCCAGCCGGGGCTTAAACGCACACATTGCACAGCATTCCAGAGAACTAATTATTCAACACATGAAACCCAAACCTCTGCACGTGCTCGTGTAAACACAAGCCGTGCAAGCTTCGGCCATTTCCTTCACACGTCTGTACACATGCACAGCAACTACTGGCTGTTTCTCTATATTTTCACATGAATTTGATCTAAAGCTTCACCAGTTAGAGCCACGTTTACATGCAGCCTAATAATCCATTAATAATCCGACTAATAGCTTGATTGGAATGCAATATATCTGTGTATACACCTCAGTTGGAATGACTAGAGGTCATTCCCATTACAGTGCCTATCCGGTTAAACAATAATCCATTAAATAGAAGAATAATAATCATGTAAACAGTCAGTTCTGCACATGCTCATAACGCATTTAAACTTTAAAAAACTTAAAAAATTTTTTTTACTTAAAAATAAATAAATAAATAAATAAAATAATAATAATAATAATAATAATAATAATAATAATATTAATAAACTATTTACTACACAGTTTCTGAAATCTGATTCATTATTTGTCAAAAACTTGATTTTTCACATTATTTGTGTACTTTTTTCAGCCTTAATATATATTAGTAGGTCAGTTAACATGCTAGCCTGTTAGCATTCACGTTGCAAATTAGCATAGTGCTAACTGCTTAAATCATGCCAACCGTGTTGCGTCCTTAATTGAATTAGTTCAATCAGAAAACATATTTACACATTTACAGATGTAAATGCCCCTCAAATGAGAGACTGGGGTCGCTTTTATTTAGCTTAGAGCTGGAAATGTCAAGCTAACATTGCCAATAAACACTAGAAATCAATAGTCACCTAATTAGCCTAGTTATTTCCATCAAAGATTCATCACCTACACTGCTCACAGACTAGTTAGTGTGGTTTAGGACAAAGTATGACTACAGTGTCGAGTGTATAACTCAAATAAAAAGGACTTTGTAGTCGTACAGTCACCAACAATCTGCAGTTTGAGGGTGTTTCAGACACTCTGATGTGTTTGACATACCTTCACGTTTTCACAAATTACACCCATCTAAGATTATTTTTCCCCAAAGTGTTACACAGGCTTTAGTTCAGCACAAACTCAGCAACAACAGAGTCAAAACAGTAAGAGTGTCATAAATCTATATTCTAACTAAATCTGCTCAAAAACCTGTTTTCAGATGTGCTGATATGTGAAAACACTCTAAACATTTCTAGCCAAGACTTTTGAGCTCAGAACTGAATAAACAGAGGTGTTGGCTACACACTGCTCATTACAGTTTTTAGACATTGTGTGTGGTTTTATTTCTAAAGCTTAACTAATGTGAGGCGACACTCTGTTTTCACTCAATCAGTGGTTCCTAGATTGAATATTTATGAGATAGGTGTGAACACTCAGGTGAGAGTTCTTTAATTCATGCGAAAGGTCTTTTGTTTGATGGCGGGTTTTTGCACATTCCAAACATTCCACGGCTGCCATTCCACCAATGCTATTTCCGCAATTACCATGTCATTATCATATGAATGACAGATACACGTCATTTCATTGGTAAAAAACGTGCAGCTGTCTGACTCGCTCAGATTCCCCTCACAGATGTGTCTCTGCTTATTTAAGCTCCTCTCACAAATATCTGAAAATATATTTTAATTAAGCAGTCTCTTAAAGGTTTCTGGGGTATGTTTAATTTTGTTTCTAAGATAAAGTCTCATCAAGTTATATAAGTGTTTGTGCAGAATTTTGTTACCGGCAGAAGAGCCGACTCCAGAGGGTTAACTAGTCTGGGAGTCCGTAATTAATATCTGGATGTGGTTTGAGTGAGTTTAGAGAAGTTTTGTTGATGTAATTTGACAAAAACTACTGGACTACGCTGGGTTAAAGAAGCCACATTTGGACTCCAAACATGTCTACTGATATATGGAATAAATTGAAAATGCACAGTCATATTATGACCACCTATGTATAAACACTCACTGATGATCTCCTGTTCATTAAAGAGGGTAACTGGTCCAATTTGGGGTATGAATCACCCTTTACCGCTCACCAGAGTCATCGTTCTCCTCTGGCATCAGTGGTTCATCAGGCACCACTCAATGTATGAGAAGTCACCTTCACTGAGGCGGCTCTAGACCATCGCACAAAGCTAGCAGTTTCTGAGATGCTGCCTCCACCATGCTTCACGTAATCAGCCCTTACAGACATCAGTCAGATCACGTTGTCCATGACGATGGTTTTACACTCTGCTACAACTGACTGGTGTGCTCATCCTAAACCAGGAATGATTCTGGAGGTCTCAGCTATACCCCACCTGCTGTGTACATAGTGCCAGGTTGCCAGTTTCAGTTTACTTATTAATGCAGAGAAAAACAGTGGGCAGCTCTACTTTTAATTATTTATGTATACGTCCTAACTGATGACTGATTGGATGTGAAAATATAGATTAGAGAGTAGAGGAAGGAAATAATTCTAGCTTACAATGATGTATCTTTCAATTAATAATAATAATAATAATAATAATAATAATAATAATAATATAATGATCATCATCAGAACTAAGTCTCTGACATTTAAGATTTTTTTTCTGGCGGAATTTTATCTGGACCTGGCAACCCTGCCTGTGCATCCATTGGAAGGAAAGCAGCCTGTGTGAGGTGATGTGATCAGATCAAACCTGGCTGAGTCTCCTCTGCTTCCTCACGTCCCTTCAGAAACGCCAAAACGGGACGTGAACTCGGGGTCTAGTGGCGCCGTTGGCTCTGGACCAGACAACAAGCATTGACAGCCAACCTTTCTTCTCTGAGTCAGACACATCTGTCCAAAGCCCGGCAGGACCCACACAGACTGAGTAGAGCTCAGGTTCAGAACAGAATTAGGCTGTGACCTGTTTTGTTGGTTTTAACCCATAAACACAGCAATTAAAGGCTGAAATCTTTCCAAAACTAATTAAAATGTGATCTGTGTTCACTTATTTTTACTTTAAAAAATAAAAAATGTCATATAAACAGAACTACAGGTCAGTGTGGGTTAGTAGACAAACTGAGCTGTGCACCAGTACCATCCATCTTTAGGTAACATAACTTACACAGGTTTATAGTGTCTGAATATCATTTTTAACTCCCAAAATAAGTCTTGTAGTTAGAACTGCTTGTGAAGGACCTGCGTTGACTTCTAGAAGTAATTCTTGTCTGGAAGTGAATAGATTTTCATTCACAAGCTGTGAAACCCGCCGGTGGTCCCTGTCCATCAGTTTCAGCCTCAGTTCTGAGGAGAAGGTCCTGTAGACTGGCACTGTTAGCACTGCTGGTAGACCTGTATGACTGTACACTTCATACACCTGCACATTCAGCTACTTCCTTCACACTCTGACCTTTAACCCCCAAATACAGTCACTGCTTTATCATTAACATCTGAGACATTCACTGCACTGTACCATCTCTTCATCTCACACACCCTGCAGGTATTTATAGCCTCAGCATCCTCATGCAGCGCCACCTGCAGGAGCCTGAAGTCACTACCACCTTAAATGTGCAAGGTGAGATTTTTTACTGTAACAGGGAGAGAGAAGAAAGGAAAATAGAGAAACAGACAAATAGAGAGAGAGAGAGAGAGAGAGAGGTAGGAGACGAGAGAAAGAGCTTGTGTAATTTTTAATAAAAATGATAAAGCTTTAAAAGCAACGTGAAGTCAGTGTAGAAATGACTCCGCCTGGAAAACTGAGAATAGAGCTAATTTAGAGCTACGGGTACTCCGGGGAAAGAGGTTAGAGAGAGAGAAAGAGAAAGAGAGAGAGAGAAAACTGTGACTAAACGTGATTAGTACTGCGTGTTTCCCGAGCGATAAGCCACTCTTTTCTCTTTTTTTCCTGCTGAGGACATGCATCACTGTGCTCCAATTCCCCAGCCTTCAATTGCAGTAATTATCTGAAATGCCGCCACTTTGCGCCGCCATCCGTTTGCATAGCTGAGGGCCGATTACGGGGGCATTTTCCCTCCATACGCTCTTGTGCTGAAGGGCCTGGACTAACCTGTGGACCTCTGTGGAGCGACACCATTAGCACTTGACCTTTTGACCTTGGGGAGCCCCTTTTGTTGGGGGTGAAATGAAGGCGCGAGGGGGTCTCTGGGGACACTCGGCGGCCCGGATTAGCCTGGAACTGTAACCTTGTTTAAAATGCAGCGGGATTAGCAGAGCTGAGCTTTGGAGTGCCTTCAGACTAGAGAAGATGTCCTGTGTACTCTACAATCATTATTGTCTTCATTCTGAGCCTTTCATACACAGAAAAAATACACACACACACACACACACACACACACACACACACACACACACTGCAAATGTCCTGTTTTAGAGTTTTAGGTTAATTACCTCAGTTAAAAAAAATATACGTCTGGTTTCCATCCAAGAGCCTGACTCATCTGCCGTTATGCAAAAAAACTCAGTTTAACAACAGCAGTGAACTGGCTGATACACACGTCTGTCTTTGTAGAAGTACACTGATGACACTGTGTGTCCAAATATTTGTGGACACCCCTTCTAATGAATGCATTAATCTACTGTAAATTGACTCAGATGTACACACAGCTCGTCTTGTCCTTGTACTGCCAATAGAATAGGAGCAGTGGCGGACTTAACCACCACGCAAACATTGCATTTGCTTGGGGCCCCAGAGATCAGGGGGCCCCCTGCTGGCCGAAAGAGGTTGGCAAAAAAAATAAAAAACAACAAAACGAAGAATTGTTGTTGTTTGACACTAAAAATGTACTGTACACCACAGATGTAATTTGGAGGGGGAATGTCCCCTGCAGTTTTTCGGTTCTCTGCAGGTTTTTACGTCCAAAATCAATGTTATGAAGACGGGTCGAGCACTAGGACCCAGCGGAAAGCGGCCACTCAATCAGAAGCCTGTTTCCCTTTAGACCATGGTGAGGTCTATTGACCATACATTCCAAAAATAAGTGTAACATTGGTGGTAATAAATTGAAGTGAAGTTGACTAACAAGGTGAAACACAGAATTGGGTGACCATTTTGTGCTACTTGCTTTTCACATTTTATTAATATTTAATAATTTATTATTATTTTATTAATGATTAATAGTTATTAGTATATTATTAAAAGCAACTATTATTAATAAAATATTATGAATAATAATGTTTAAGTAATTAATATTAATTACTAATTACTACTAATAATTAAATTTATGTTCAAGCCTGCACCGCACCATAACCATAACTATAAGAAAAAGAATTTGTTTGATCAGGGCCCCCAGACATAACATTGCTTGGGGCCCCAGAACTTTCAAATCCACACCTGAATAAGAGTAAACATGAATCCATTGGCACCATGTCTAATGCCAGGTGTCCTAGAGGGGTACTGGGACTCTGTTGTCTGCTTCTTTCAGTACTGTTGAGATGAGTTGGGTATGAGGTGGTGGTGGTCAACATCCTGACCTCTTGTTACTGAATGCAGTTAAATCCTCACAGAGATGCTCCAAAATTCAGTAGAAAACTTTACCAGTAAAGACAATATGAGGACTGTTGGTTCTTGTACGGGATGTGTTGGATGTGGGAGAAATGGACAGGTGTGAAGACCAGATGACTGGATTGGAGCATCTCTGAAATAGTCCACTGTGCAGTCAGGAGTGGTCAGTACCTACTAACAGTGGACCAGATCTCAACAACAAGGATTTACATTCAAAGCATCTACATGCAAGACACCACAGCTCACCTTCAGATATGATTTGTAGGGTCAGAGCTGGTAGCACTGAGCATGCATTAACTGTGCCAGTGTGGCTAAATAGTGACCAGTGAACCTGTTGTGGATCTACAGTTATGTGGAGTCGTTGTGTGGAGTCTACATGGAACTGGTGAGCCTGAGCATGCATTAACTGTGCCAGTGGAACTGGTTTGGCCGTAGTCTCCAGGGAAGCCCATATTGATCTACGGTTAAAGGTTTACTTCAATGTGAATTAGGTTTGCAAGGCTTGGCACTGAGATATCAGCCCTTGTGATGTTTGCTTATCCTGGCTGGTGTCTCTGAGCTGCAGTAACACTCTGTACGACCAACAGCTATGAAGAGAACTAAGCTCATCTCTCCATCACCTCCACTGCTCATTAGCATCCCTACACTGTACTCGTGCATCTCCAGAAATGAGAATATCATGAGACAGTCTCCATAACTGAATTCAAAAAGCTAAACGGTCAAGTCTTCAAGTCTTTTTGTGCTTTAATGATGACACTGCAAATCAAATATGCCAATAATATGAGAGCACACGTTTCTGACAAAGAGGATGGAAGAAAAAAAGGTGGATGGACTTTGTATAACATTTGGGACACATTTGAATGGAAGCACAGCTACACACACACACATAGGTGGAAAAAAAGAAGGTAGGAGAAACAGTCTTTGCAC
>BRDA01009014.1:0-12495 GCA_036984385.1 Crenuchus spilurus
CCAGACCTAGTCTGGATTGCGATCACCAGTCTCTTGTTTAGTTCTCATTAGTGTTTGTATAAAGACTCGCGGTTCTTTTTGTTGTCTTTGTTGTAACTACTCTTTTGGGGATCCAGGTTTAGACTTTCTCTGTATCGTTATTGTGATTCAGGTTGGGGATGCATTTACATTTAACATTTCGCAGTAATTCTGTCGTTTTTTACTGTAGTAAGCTTGTGGTTTTGGTCTTTATTTGTATGTCTCCTTGGCGTAGGTCTTGTAAGTTCTAGGTTGAGTCATTTCTCTAGTTTTGTTTGTTCTGTCAGGTCTGTACATTGCCAGTTTTGCCCAGGTTTTGTAGTTCATGCTCATTAGTGACTTTGGAGGATTCATGGTCCCTGACCTGACAGAAGGTCCCTGGTCCTTTGCACTTGCATCCTGTCCAGTTACAATCATTGCACCACCAATATTCCTGATAACTGTCATGTAATTTGAGGAAACGTCTGCCTGAAAACTCCTTATAGCTTTCTCCTGCTTTGTGGACATCAATTATTTTCAGAGTACTACTTGGCTCATTGAATGCAAATGGTTCAGATGAAGTTTGAGGAGCCAGAGTAGCAATAAAGGTTTGGAATTGGCACCACCTTGTTTTCCTAATGGTGACCATAAATAAGCCAAACCCCTGACAAGCAGATTAAGATCTGAGACCTGGTAAAAGTCATCTTAGAGCTCAAAAAATTTTATTAAAAACAAAAATAGTACACAAGTCTTGCATAAAATGTGTGAAAGAATGTTTCTTCTTTAATTTGATGTCTTTTGGAGGTCAACTCATGTCCTACTGACTGAACTATCCACAGTAACAGACGTTTTGATCAGGAGCCTGCAAGCCTTTGCGTGCCGTTTGAGTTTGAAGCTGGAAGGACAAACGTAGTTTGAAACAGCTGTTGGACTGAGATGCAGGTTAAGATTTACAAGTGGAAAATGAGCAGAAAGGAATGTTTTACCCTCACTCTTAACTTAGAGACACGAAAAACCATATGTGGTCCTGACAGTTTCATTACTGCAGCACTTTTCTAGACTCTCTGAGCTCTGAGATATTTGGGACTTTAGAGAGTCACCTCAGCCACAAGCAGTGGTCAATATCCACCAACAGCCAGAGCCAGAACTCTCAGTAGAGCGACGGTGAGAGACGAAGCCAGAGGACATCACGGATCTTTTTCTTGGGACCTTCTGAAGACAGAGTCCTTTACACATTACAGTGTTGAGATCACAGCACTTCTGGAATCCACACAGGAACTGCAGCCTCCTGTTTTCAACCAAGACCACTTCCTGTAGACACAGTAGGTCTCCCATCCCAGTACTAACCAGACCCAGACCTGCTTAGCTTCAGTGCATTGGCATGGTATGTTGGCATGGCCTGGGTGTGTCAGTTTCAGCTCTACCCAGGGGGCAAGTTCAGCAGGGCCTCATTTACATAAAACCGGCTTCCTTAAATTCTGTTGGTCATCAGTCAGATCTAAAAACATATTGTAGCATCTTATCTGACTACTAACCCCTAAAATACTTTGACCACTAAGATCTGTCCATCCAATAGCTTTTTAATGTGCATGCATAAAATTAAGAATTGCTGCTACACATTTTCAAACAAACTCAGATATAAAGTGTCTAAGGGTTAAGACAGTTTAAACATATACAAAGATGGTAATTAAAAGAACTGTCTTGCTTTTAAACATTTCTATGGTATACATGTATAATATATTGGTTTATCTGCTGGGATGGTAAAAATATTCAGTGTTTAATAAATGTTTTCAAATTATAGTTTAGTAATTGTGTTTTCTTTGAAAACCAAGAAAAATATATATTTAGTGTGAGACTGGACGAGAGACTGAAAGGGAACAGACACATATTAAGAGAAATGGGGTTCACTGGATATATGTGTGTAATCCAAAGACATAAACCAGTACAGAACAAGATAAACATGAAACAAATGAGCGACACTACAAAGGGCACACAAAGCTAAGTTAACAAACAGGGCTAAAGGCTAACAAAATGACAGGCAAGCAAACAAACAAGGCTAAGGGCTAAACAGAGCTAGGCTACAGAACAGAGGTTATACAGGCTAACAGTGAACAGGCTAATAGAGTCTTAAGGTTAGAGTCAAAAAAGGAAGCAAGGCCATGAACATGAAGCCAAAAATAGAAATACACCCGGCAAGGCAACGAAGGATGGCAGTACTTCACAAAGCACTGAAACTGGAATGAACGTTTAATGGAGAAGCTAATGAGAAGTAAAGTTAGAACAGCTGAGACGGGGAAGCGTGATTAGAGAGGATTAGAGTAGTGTAGTGTAGTTCAACAGGTGCGGCAGGACAACAGCGGAACAGAACGGAATGAGCCAGGGCTGATGGGACATGGAGTCCAAGCTGAGAGAGTGGGGCAGACTGTAGGAGAGGGGAGTGTGACATTTAACCTATTTCACTTATACGGTGGTGGAAAAGGTGGCAAACTTAACGAAACACTGCAAAAAATGAGTTCAGTATTTGTCCAAATTTGACATTTTGTTCACTTTAGAGAAAGAAAATCATTTCAGTGCACCTCTAAAACAACGGCCTAATAAAGAACATCTCAAATCAAATAAAATGTATAAAAACGTTTATTTCTTATGTAAGAAAACACAAAAGCACAATGAACAGGTACAACATCATGTATTAGTTTTAGATAATGATCATTATTATTAAAATATCATCATCATTATCATTGTTTTTTATGTAATGTCACTTTATTATTTTTTAAATGCTCAAAGTACCACAAGTCAAGTCAAGAATACTGTAAACAGTTGATTTTCACATCCTCGATTTATTGAATTCACTAAACGAAGGCCACTTCATAAAACACAGATTTATTGCCTGTCCAGCAGGACATTTTAACGACAACAAAAACACATTCTTTTCATGAGGACACCAATAACAACAATAGTAATAGTCCTAATAATAATGACATCATCATTATCAATAATAAGACATACGCTACAGTAACATATGTGAAAGGCACAGACAGGCTGGTAAAGGCCTTGGCATAGTGGGTAAAGACACGCTGGTGTGAGATGTGGGGAAACGCTGAGCTTGCCGAGTGCTTTATTCACACTGCAGACTGGACTCAGGACATCAGGTGATTGGGATGGTCCCCTGATCAAGATTCCAGGTTTAGAGCTCTGACATACAATAACGGACAACCACAGATAAGTAAGGACGTCAAAAATTATCATAAAAAAAGCCAAACAAACAGCAAAGAGCTGGCGTCACTGAACCCCGGAGGAGTGGAAGTGGATCCAAAGGAGAGAATGTGGGCGGGGCAAAGGAATCATTGTCATATCAAACATTTAGGACATGTATTAAATCTGCTGGATCTGAAGTCAATAGTCAGGTGGTAAGTAAGAGGACGTGTCCCTCACTGAGCAAACGTTATAGTGGTTTGATGCTTTAGAAGAGTGTGTAGTGTTACTACATTTAATCACCACACTGTGACAGTGCATCACATAACATCTACAGTCACACATCAAACAGCCGAATATCCTGAGACAGCGCATCATTTCATCCTTTTATTCGTCGACATTTCTTTAGTGTTTTAATGTCGATCAGGCTTATAATCACGTACGTGTACTCAGTGTAACAGATATGATAGTTTCACTTTTAGAATTCAATTCTGGACATAAATGAACTTTTTCACCTGGTTCTGATTTTGGGAGCTGCACTAGAGCTCGTGGCCGGTCACGCAGCATCACTTTCACACATAACGTGAGCAGAATGGAGCTGATGTAAAGCCTCAGGCCTCACTTCTCATCCATGTGACTGTTTTCCACACACAGCTGTGCTCTGGTGACTCAAGTCATCTAGGTTTGACACTGAATCCACTGAATAACACATGATGCTGACGCTGAATTTTTAAAATCACTCCAGTCATTACATATGGCATGTACACCGATCAGCCATAACATTAAGGCCACCTCCTTACATCTACACTCATTGTCCGGTTTATCTCCGCTGAGCAGACAGGTGCACTGTGTACAGACTGTACCGCATCTGTTTCTCTGTAGACTCAGCAGCACAGCATCCTGTGGTCACCACTGCAGGACTAGAGGACCAGCAGCTCTAACACACCACCACCACATCAGTGTCACTGAGAATGATGCACCTGCTCTGTGGGGGTCCTCACTATTGAAGAATAAAGTCTACAGAATGAGATGGACTACCGTCTGTACACAGTGCTCCTGTCTGCTCAGTGCAGCTCAGATGGACAGAGAGTGTAGACAGAAGGAGGTGGTTTTAATGTTATGGCTGATAAGAATATGGGAATAACCGTTTTGTTGAAAAGAACATGTTTTAGATCCAGTTCTGCAGCGGTTGTGACTCCTGTCACAGATGGTGAGTTTTGTTGTCCTTAAATGTCTGAGAAACATGCTACACCTCTTCCTCCACCTCTCCTGTCCTCTTTGGGTCCTCTTCGCTGCACCCCTCTCCTCCACCCTAAACCTTGTCCAGTAGGGAGCGCTGACAGTACAGCAGACGACGTGGCGTGCCGTACCTGCGGAAAAACAGCAAGGCGCCCAACGTGCAAATCACACACACCAGCAGCAGGAGCGGCACCACTACAGCTGCTGCTCCGCCTCCTCCACTTGCAGCATTGTCCACCTCAATGATGATCACCTCCGTCTCGTCCACCTTGTCTTCTTCTCCAGGCATCTCTTTCTCACGGTCATGACCATCACTGCCACCGTTATCATCATTCCCATCGTTACCATCGTCGCCATCATTGTTGCCGCCACCACCACCTCCTCCACCTCCGCCAGTCTTGGGGTCCTCATCTGGGCAGCCTATCCAGTCCCTGAGGGCAGATTTGGGGTAACCTGGCTCCACTTGCAGCAGCTGGTTGTTGAACTTCCAGTACTTATTGGCTTTGTAGAAGTACGTGTAACCTGAGATTACACACAGAGAACCCAGTGAGATTTATTTACATAAACATGTAACATTACATCATTCACATTTCACTTAGGACCCAAAGCCAATCTGCTCTGACTGCGGAATGTCAAGGCTGCGAGCAATGTTATGTCTAGTGCAATTTTTATGTCAATGTAATTTAAGTTTTTGTCAACTTTTATGTAAATGTGTGCAAATGTTTGTCTTTGGCAACTTTGTATTTTATGTGAATGTAATGTAAACATGTACAGTTTTATTTCTAATTCATTTTATGTCAGTTGTTTTGTAAATATGTGCAAATGTATGTATTTTATGTAACTTTTAACTTTTATATAAATGTGCAATTTTGTGTCCACTCACAGAAATGATTCAAGGCAGAGTTAATTTTTATGCATTTAAATCTATTTGATTTTATTTAAAAACTCATATTTTTAATATTTATGCATTAAAATTTATTATCTACATAATTTTATCAATTATAACATTTACTGAATGCAATTACTTTTAATACATACTAACATGGTTTAAATAATCAAAGAAGTAAAACAAACAAGATTCTGCTACTTAAAATTTATGTAATTATTTTGTATAGGTAACCTGATTATTATGCAATTCAAACAAATTACTTTTATGTATTTGAAATAAATACACTCATTAATATTTAAAGTAATTATACTTTATTAATACTAAATGCATAAATTGGAGGATTATGCATTTGAAATAAATAAGCTTTATTATATGAATGAATATACATCATGTAAGGTCTATTTGATAAGTTTGTGTTAAAATTATTTTAAAAAAGTAAATGGGAATTTGTCATGTAATAAAATTACATAAATCTTAAAAAGAGGGTTAAATATTTATGTGAGTGTAATGTTATTTTTATGTCATTGTGTGCAATTTTGTCTAATGTCAGTTTTTATATGTTGCATGTAATTTTTTTACGGCAATTTAATATAAATGTGTGCAATTTTATGTATTTTTATGCTAATTTTATGTGTATGCAATTTTATGTATTTTATGTCATTTTCTCCAAATGTTTTCATTTTTATGTAGAGTGTAGTTTTGTCTTTTTATGTCAATGTAGCTTGCAATTTTGTCATTTATGTAGATATTTCTGTAATTGTGTGCAATTTTGTCTACTGCAACTTTGTATTTTTATGTAAATGTTTATGCAAATGTGTGAAATTTATTTTACGTTTTTTAAATTATGTTTGTAGATGTGTGCAATTTGAAGTCTTTTATGTCAACGTTTATGTAAATGTGTGCAAATTTATGTCTTTGCCAACTTTGTATTTTATGTCAATGTAAATGTGTACAGTTTTATTTCTAATTAATTTTTTGTGTTATTTTGTAAATATGTGCAAATCTATGTATTTTATGTAACTTTTAACTTTTATATAAATGTTCAATTTTGTGTCTAATGTTATTTTTATGTCATTGTGTGCAATTTTGTCTAATGTCAGTTTTTTATGTATATGTTGCATGCAAATTTTTATGGCAATGTAATATAAATGTGTGCAATTTTCTGTGTTTTTATGGCAATTTTATGTGTGTGCAATTTTATGTATTTTATGTAATTTTCTCTAAATGTTTTAAATTTTATGTATAGTGTAGTTTTGTCTTTTTATTTCAATGTTGCCTGCAATTTTGTCTTTTATGTAAATATTTCTGTAATTGTGTGCAATTTTGTCTACTGCAACTTTGTATTTTTATGTACATTTTTATGCAAATGTGTACAATTTTTTTTACATTTTTTGAATTACGTTTGTAGATGTGTGCAATTTGAAGTCTTTTATGTCAACAATTATGTAATTGTGTGCAATTTTATGCATACTGAAACGTATTATTTGTATTTGTATTATTATTAACTTTGTTAATTTGTATGTAAATGTTTTCACTTGTTTCACTGTATACTTTGTTTACTGTGTTCTTCAGTCTGGACACCAACATAAGGTGGTTGTAATGATATGGCTGACTAATGTATAAAGCACCTGTTCTATAATAAAATTGCTTACATGTTGGAAACTTCATTTCACAGAGAATCTGAACACAAAAAGCCCAATAATCCTAATTTTAGGAGGTATTTTTAAGTATGAAGGGACTGAATAAGGAAAGATGTTACTTTGGTCTCGGCTCATGAATGCTGCTTTGATGTTATCGGGTACTCCGTGCCACTTGCTGATGGGTTTGGGATAGTCTGGGTCCACTGAGCGCGAGTCTTCATTGTAGCGATAATATCTGAGTGAAGAACGGACAGCAGATCAGTCGGCTGTGCAGTAAAACTAGTCAAACGTCACATCAACAAGTCACCTACTTGTTTCCTCTGAAGTAGTAGGTGTTTCCTGTGGGAGTGTAAAGAAGGGCGGCGTCGATTCTGTCCTTAGGGAGGCCGCTGCCCATCTCCCTCAGAGTCTTTGGGTAGCCCGACTCCAGAATTGACTCAGTGAACACCCAGTGTCTGTCCCCTGACCAACAGACCATAATACTCATCATTACTGTCACTCAAATCAATCAGTAAACAAGAAACATCCACAAGAGTCTCTAAAAATCCAGTAAAAACTACTTCAACAGATAACAAGACAAAGAACAGATGTTCAGTGATGAATTAAATTGTTTGTTTCACACTGAGGTTTCCTCTGACTCCCTGAATCTTTACGTGATGTTATGACTGAAGACACTAAAACAACTTTTTACAGTCTTACACAGAGAAATCGTCTTTACCCTGAACCACAACCATCCTCACTTATTCAGACTAAACCTCAGGTACTTTTTAGACTAGATGAGCTCACCTGTTACCTGTTAAACTCATCACTGTTGAACCAAAACAAAGTTACATATACTTTTCATTTTGTCTTTTTTTTACTTTGTTGAGTACTAAATCATTTCATTTTTGTAAACAAATTCCTTTTATCTTCAAATAAAGTTAGACAAACCTTTGAAGAAGACAAATTTCCCATCTTCTCGCTCATAGGCAGCATTAATGGACGTGGGTAGACCTCTCCAGAAATGTCCAATTGGCATGGGATAGTTTTCCATTACCCGTTGATTGCGAACACGCCAGAACCATTTATCCTACAACAAAGGTCACAAACATTCACTGACGGTCATTAATATTGACACATGTGCTGTGTATCACAGCGTGAGGCATCTTTAAATACCTTAAATATGAACATTTCTCCTCTGAAAATGCCGATGGTGTCAAAGTGACCTTCACAGATATCGGGGGCGAAGCTCGGCTTGCGTGGACTGTGTGTTGGATGGGGGGTATTGTAAGGGGTGCGAGGGCTGACTGGTGGGCGAGGACGGTCTCCATGACTGGGTCCTGCAGCACAGCAATAGAGAACAAGTGCTTAATGGCCTTATTGTGCACACTGTCAAAGTCGGCATGTTCTACTGTCCTGTGAGTCTTACCGTACAGCTGCTGAATTCCACGCAGATCGTCCTCAGGAAGCTCAAAGTTCTCTGTGTCCATCCACTGGTAGAATGGGGCCATGATGGCAGAGGGGTCGTTTGAATGTTCCATACCCAGGGCATGGCCCAGCTCATGCACAGCCACCAGGAACACATCATTACCTGACAGATTAGACAGAACGCTGGCATTATTACTGTATATAACACCTATACCATGCAAACCCATCAAAGGTTAACATTCTGACCTTTATTTCATGTCAGATGAGAATTTTACATTGTTTACAGCTGGAATAGTCCTAGACACACCTCAAAATAAGTAATAATAAAGTAGCCTTAAACCAAAACCCAAAATGAAAAGCAGCACAGCTATAAGTCCACCAATAACAGAGCAGCACAATTAAAAATCCACCAATGAGAGAGCAGTGCAACTAAAAATCAACGAATAACAGAGCAACACAATTAAAAATCCACCAATAACAGAGCAGCGCAATTTAAAATCCACCAATAAGATTACAGTGCAATTAAAAATCCACCAATAAGAGAACAGCAAAATTTTTAATCCACCAATAATAGAGCAGCAGAATTAAAAATCCACCAATAACAGAGCAGCACAATTAAAAATCCACCAATAAGATTACATCGCAATTAAAAATCCAATAAGAGAACAGCACAATTAAAAATCCACCAATAACAGAGCAGCACAATTAAAAATCCACCAATAAGATTACATCGCAATTAAAAATCTAATAAGAGAACAGCACAATTAAAAATCCACCAATAACAGAGCAGTGCAATTAAAAATCCACCAATAACAGAGCAGCGCAATTAAAAATCCACCAATAAGAGAACAGTGCAATTAAAAATCCACCAATAAGAGAACAGCGCAATTAAAAATCCACCAATAAGAGAACAGCGCAATTAAAAATCCACCAATAAGAAAACAGAGCAATTAAGTATCCACCAATAGGAGAATAGCTCAGCCACCAACAAGAGTAAGTAAGTAATGAAACTTTACAGTTGAAAAAGTAAGTGAACCCTTTAAGAGTACCGTACTCGGATTTCTGTATAAATTGGTCATTAAATGTGTTCTGATCTTCATTTAAGTCACAACAACAGACAAACACAGTTTGCTTAAAGAATCCTAAAGAATTCAGATATATAAATATTCAGGTGCTTCACGATGTAGAGGCTTGTATGTGAGGACCAGTATTTTAAAATCAATCCTAAACCTTACTGGGAGCCAGTGAAGTGAAGCCAGCACTGGGGTGATGTGATCCCTACATCTAGTATTAGTTAAAAGTCCAGCAGCTACGTTTTAGACTAACTGAAGTTTAGTCAGAGCAGCTTGGATAAGACAGGTATATAAAACACTGCAATAGTCCAAACGAGAAGACACAAAAGCATGAATAATCCTTTCTAAGTCATGAAAAGTCAAAAACTCTTTCATCTTTGCAGTATTTCTTAATCAGAAAAAAACAGGACTGAACCAGCTTCTTAATATGCACTGACAATTTTCACTGGGAGTCAAAAACAACACCTAAGTTCTTAAAGAATTAACTCTTGATGTGAGTGAACCAAAATCCACCTGTATATCCCCAGGAATTCTGTCAAAACCAAAAATTAGAACCTCAGTTTTGTCCTCATTTAACTTAAGAGATTGCAGGTCATCCAGTCCTTAATAGCTTCAGTAGACTCAATTAGGTTAGATACTCTACTAAAAAATTTTTGTTTAACAGAAAGATACAGCTGTTTATCATCTGCATAAAAATGAAAATAAAAATTAAAAACGCTACTTAAAACAGCAAGAATTGGTAAATAGAATTATAGTCCAAGAATGGAACCCTGAGGTACTCCACATGTAAGATCAGCCAAAGAAGATACTGAGTTACCAACAGACACAAAAAATGTCCTATTTGATAAATATGACAATAACCAATCAAGGGATGTCCCTGATATACCAGCCCATTCACTAAGCATGCTTATCAAGACATTACGATCTACTGTATCAAATGCAGCGTTAACAACACCAAAACAGACTCCCCTGAGTCACAGTGCATTAACAAGGTCATTCACAATTCTCACAAGAGCCGTTTCTATCCAGACTTTAAGTCTTAAAAAATGCTGTTAGCCTCCAGTGCATGTGCAAGTTGATCTGACACCACTTTCTTTTACAAATTTACAAATGGGTCTAAAAACTTGAATAATCATTTGGGTCCAAACTCTAGTTTCTTTAAAAGAGGCTGCAGACTGGATACCTTAGGACAATCAGGAAAACACCCAGAAGAAAAAGACAGAGAAACAAGAGAACAGCTCAGCTATAAATCCTCCAATAAGAGAACAGCACCATCATGCTGAGACTTGCAACGTTTGTTCTGTAAGAAACATTTTTCACACTAGCACACTTTCCAAGTCCAAAAAAACCATCACAGCTCTGTCAAATAGTAACTTCTGACGGGCCTGTGTGCATAAATCTCTGTTGTTCCTTCAACTCTTACCCAACAAATCTCGGTTACTGATGGTCCACGGCTCTGCGGAGTCAAAGTGTGTGTCTCCTCCAATACCATTACCAGGGAAGTAGGCATGTGCCAGGAAACCTCCCTCGCCATCAAACGGACTGGAGTCCCCATGAAAACCTTCAGCAAAGAAGAGCATGATGTCCGCAAAGTCCGAGGTCTTGTCCTTTATGTGACTGTAAGGGATCTCTCGGAAGCGCAGGGGCGTGACGCTCTCCCACACTTTAAAAGCTTTTCGGATGGCCTGAAAGGTTTCGTACTCCCCCACCTTTGGGGTGTAGTTCTGTATACTGAAAAGAAGAGAGGAGGAGAAGAAAGGGGGTCAGTCAGAAAACAATCACGGAAAAGTAGGACGTAGGAAAAAGATACAGAGATGGCAGCGAGAGCAGAAAGTGATTTACATCACAGACAAGTCGCTGGCCAGACCAGACCTACAGTGGAATGAAATGGATCATAATGCCAAAGATGACTTTTCCATCAGTGAGGGAAATGTTTTCTACACTTGATCCCAAATCAGGGTTTTAAGGCTCAGCAAACCGCTGCTGCAAATATTCATTTCAGCTCTTTGTCACTGGAGTGTATCTGCAGAATCATTTGACTCCCACCAGAATGTGATTTCCTTCTTCTCCCACTTCAGTCCCTGGATAGCGTAGCGCTTCTTCCTCAGGTTGCTCTTCAGCTCCGCTCCAAACTTATCTGGAACGCCACAGCGAGGCCTCTTCATTGCTCTAACAAACAGAATTCAGTATGAGAGCAGTCACAACACCGTAAGACAACCTGCTGATAACAAGCATGCTGTGATTGTGTTCAGTGTTTTAACTCTAAACATTAGTGATAACTCGTGACGTGGACATTTAAAGTTCAGACTGAGATTTAGGGGAATTCTGGATAAAGGCCTGTCAGCGTGTCTGGTGGTGGATTTTGCAGCAAACCAAACTAATGCTGGTTTACGTTCCTGTGTTCCTCTTATGACTGCAGATGACTCACATCAGGGTGTCTGGATCCAGGCTTCCTGTGATGGTTAAGCCATAGAACCTCTGCATGGCAGCAACTGCAGAGGAGATGGATTGCGGGGACCGGGCTGCTTGCATCCGCAGATCACCTGGAGGCAGGTAACCGTATTGTTGTAACCAGGCCTGGAGCACACAGACAAGGAGACAGTGCATGGTTAACGCTGCTTATAAGAGCTGCACAATATGACAGAATACCACATCACAGTCAGACTTCTGTACACGGTGATATAATCACAAACATGGCACTGAATTTCATCTCAATGCCACAGAAGCTCACAGCCTTGGTCAGGAGCTTACTTACATACACATGGCCAGCATAATAGTAATGATACTTTAGCAAATTTACAAGTAATAAAAGATGACAACACAAATACTGCAGCTCCAAATACTCAATCTGTGATTAATACTGTTGATTAGAGATGTTCATGGACTAATATCTCCTGTTCTAGTGATTAATAGTGATTATTGAGGTTGTTTATGGACTAATATCTCCTATTCTAGTGATTAAAAGTGTTTATAGAGGCTGTTTATGGACTAATATCTCCTATTCTAGTGATTAATAGTGTTTATAGAGGCTGTTTATAGACTAATATCTCCTATTCTA